>JBAMHX010000006.1:7574527-7588927 GCA_037177515.1 Pseudomugil tenellus | reverse complement strand
CATTTTAATAAACCTTTAATATCTTTCAATCCTATCCGAGACTCCTTCGTCTTTGACAGGCTCGCCACCCTTACAGGACAATGAAAAACAAACAAAACAAAAAATAATGGATTTTACAACTAGTGGAGTTTTCATATTAAATTAATTTAGTAAATTTTCTGAAAAAATTTATATTTTATGTTTAGACTAGTTGACCATTAGTGATTTATGCAGGATCTCGGATGTCTTATTGAATTACTTGGAAATGTTGCAAATCTTTTATATCAGGTGAGCCCAACTTTTACATGCAACCCATGTCCAACATACCTCAATCAAATAAATGTCTCATTACCAGGCCTCTGCAGAGTTGCATGACGTGCAGAAGAGGGAATTCAACCATTTCATTCAGTTAAAGATGATGCATCTAAGAAGTTGCAGGATGGTATCTTGCACCAAAGCACCAAATACAGACAGCTGTGATAGATGCAGGAAGGTTAGATATGCAGCTGGATTTCAGCTACTGAGTCACGCTATTATCAAGAAGCTTTGTTTTGTTTTTATTGTTCGGTTTTTGTTTTGCTTATTGTGCATCTTTGGGTAATACTGTTCATTTATACATTAAAACAAAAGTATTGATCGCTGCTGCTAAACTCGTGCAGTGATTACCACTATAGAGTTGTATTGTTTGTATAAGGAGTGCTGCCTGGAAGCTGAAAGAATGCAGCTCTGCAACGCTGGCGGGGCTCTAAAATGCAACTAAAATGTTTAATGCAACTAACTTTTTTCATCACACTGGAAGGAATTTGTATTTATCTATTATCGTCACTAATTTAGGAGTTTTTCATTTGCCTGAGCAAAGTGAAAACAAAACTACTAATATGAAAGGATGTTGTGTCCACACGCTATTAGTCAAAGGTTTGGAAATACTTTCTCATTAGATTTAAAGGACTATCACAAGCAACCAAACAAAAACAGAGTAAACACTAACCACTACTATTCAAGATTGCGTTACCGTTTTGCCGATTCGCTTCTGACATTTAACTTATAAAAAAATCATTTACAATGTCCCTCGCAAATTATGAGCGCCACCATCTTCATGCGTGTTCACAGGGTGAAAACTTGTGCACTCGAGTCGTGATATCACTGGGGGACAAAGCATCAACAACAATGGCCGCGACTAAAGCCGATTCGAGTCAGTTTTCTGATGAAGACAGAGAAGTTTTTGATGATACGGGGAATTTGACGTTCAGCCTTATATATACGAACCGGAATATTCAGAGGGGGGCGAACCTCTGTCAGTAGAATCAAGTGACAGTGGCGATGAGAGAGAGGAGGCCTAGGATGAAGAAATTGGACCAAATGCCTTGAGGCTTAGACAGACGCAGTGGTGTACATGCGGCATGTGTAGTCTGATGCCGACTGTTCACGAGAGTAACTGTTGCAAAGAGCTAGCAATTTTGGATGACAAGAGGGAAGACGGAGGTAAGAATATTGTTTATTTAATATTGCCCCTTTCAGACTTGCTCTGTTGCGGACATTGTCTTTTTCATCCTCATGTCTGAAAGATACAGTTCTGTGACCCGCTAGTCCAATGTCCACTAAATTACCGTGTAGACACTTTTACTTTTAAATGACTTGATTTTAGCTTCTTAGTCATATTCAATGTTTAAACACTATGGTTACGCCATATCTTTTATTTCGACCTCTGCAAACACTATACCTGCTATAGCCTGCTATTGACAGGACTTCTTTCTTCACTACAAAGGAACATGTCGCCCTAAGTTGTCTGGTGATAGTCCTCCTTTAACCGGAACGTGTGTTCACATTATTTTTATAAGCCAAAGAAGATCTGCCTTTCACATAAGTGTACATCCATAGAAGGATACTTTGCCAGAAACTGCTCAACCTTTAGGAGTCCGTTCAGCTTGAAATATTCAACTACATCAGTGATTTTAAGGCTCAAACCTTGTGTATAGATATTGCTCCAATTTTTGCGATTTATTATGTGCTATCAAGACATCATGAGCAGCATAGCTACATCAGTGAACTTTAACATATTTTCTCACACTGGCACCCCTTATTTCACCATCTGTCCTGCATACAATCTTTTCTGAGCTCTCATCAGCCAGGCATCAAACGTCAATTTATTGTTCACTCTTGTCATATCTCTTGCTCTTTCACTGTCTATTTTTCCTTGCTTTCTTCAGTAATGTTCCAGGAATATGCTTCATGAATGTCAGTGTAGCATCAGAACAAGTCAGAAGCAGAGTTTAAAAGCCAGAGACGTATGTAGTATTACTCTGAGCTCAACTGATGACATGACCAAAATGTTCAATGGAAAGCACTTACCAGAGTAACCAAAATATATATAAATGGAGCAAAAATAAAAAGGCAATGGCAGGTAGAACTGTAAAAACCTAATGACATTTATAGATAAGTAGGATAATTACTAAAGGGAAATAAAAATCTGATGAGCCAAGCCAACTTTATTTATAAAGCAACAACTAAAAAATGTTTTGAACATAAAATAACTTAATATTAAAACATATATAACAATAAAAGATAAAAATAAATCCAATAAAAAAATAGGTTAAAAATGTTAAAGACTGTGTGCAGCTAAAAGCCACGAAGCTATTTTTAAACTTGTCTTACATATTTCAAGACTTCACAAGTTGAAACTGCTGCCTCTCGTGGACTTTTCATAAAACCAGCCACAAATCTGCACAATGACCTTTTAGAAAATCTGATTAATGCAGAAATACTGATAAGCATACGCTTAAGCTTTCAACATCAGCTTTTAGTGCTAGTCATCCAACCCACTGCTTTATGAGTAATTTGACATTCCTGAGAAATCTGTATTTTGTCTTTTTTTTGTACAGTTTTGGTTCCTCGTGATGCATCATGCCTGCCTAGTTCATAGCTGCAACTATCTCTAGACTGATAACCAGACTTCTGTTGGTGTTCCAAAATACCAGGTTTTCTTGTTTTACGCAGCCAGCCAGCTTCGCCCTATAAAATCTGTACTTTCATCTGCCGTTATGGACATAGCTTCCAGCCTCACCCATTAGTCTCTGTCTTTTATCCCCTATGTGAACTGCCCTTATCCAGTCTACCTTATCCTCCTGCTAATTACATTTTCCTTTCCCATCTCTTCTAATGTTTCATGTCTTTCCTCAACTCCTTAATTCTTTACTGTGTATCATGTATCAGCTCACATGTCTTCCTTGGTTGCAGCTGTCAACAAGGCTATGATGTTGCTTCCACTTTCACACGTCAAACTCAGCTTACTGATCTCACAGGTTTAACTGCAGGGTACTGGCACATAAAGGAGTGCTAAACTGGCTAAATGTGAGTATTGAAACAACAAAGCTTTAAATCCTCTAGCAGGAAGCAGTCTCTAAAAGCCTGCCCGCATAGAATTTGTATTTTATACAAATTCTGACTGAAACAAAACAAAAATCTATTTTCCATTATGGCGTTAGCTTTGAGCCTTCAAACTGAATGTATGGGGATATTTTTACCATGAAGTCATGCATCTCGAAAGATCTTTTAATGTATATTTCTGTGTTTAGGACAAGATCTTTCACAATCTTGAACCATGCCACAAATACTAAATCATTGTATTAGTTCACCACATATGAGTGGATTATAGTTTAATCAAAAATCAAGATTTGTAAATATTTTGTTGTGACATCGATGTTTTCTCATAATACTCATCCATTCATGCAAATGCAGATATCATTCATTCAAATTAGTCATCATGAGTACATTTTTTTCACATTAATATTAGCAATGACTCAAGCTTTCACTTGAAAAGCTGCAGGTTAATATAATAAAAACATTCACTATCTTGTAAGATGCCATGTTTGCTGGATATTAAATTAAATGTAGTGAAATAGCAAAGAAATGTACACTTTATTTCTCCAGTCCAGAAGATTTGTTTAAAAACTATTTGGAAAAGTCCAAGAATTTTCCAAAGTCACTTAGATGAAGCAAATAATTATCATAATGAGCCTACTTCAACCAGTCGGATCAACTATACACAACAATTGGGCCTCTCAGTGAAGAAAGAGTTATACATCACCTGGTTCACAGTTGTCATGATGCATCCAAAACTGGAGCAAGCAGTTTACTTTACTAAGCAGATAAAGTTGCAGTGACGCAGACGGCAAGCTGGTGATGCAGCAGCAGAGTTTACTGGAGTCACTAAAGATCTTGAAGAACTTATTTTGTAAACCAATTTACAAGTAGCAACAACAACTGAATTTTTTAGTACAAAAGCTTTTGTTCAGAACAGAAGTGTACCTGATGTTTCTATATATGCTAAAAACCAACATGACATTGATGGACTCTCACTGAAAACTCATTCTGGATCATTTCTGCTCGACTATGAACTAGACACGGAAAGCATGTACTTTTTTTGTTCTATTGAATTTGCTGTAAATTGCTGAATGTAAAAACATATTCTGATTCAAACAATGTTTTATTACCAAACATATAGTCTAGCAACTAATGTTACTTTAAAAAGAAAACAATGAACTGGATTAAATTACTATTTGGAGATATTTTAATGAAATATCTTTAGTTTTCTTTTGAAACATCCTTCTGGCCCTTATATGTGCAAATACTGTCCATTAAACTAGAGGAGGCCCATCTATGTTTATGCCATTTATTCTGTTTTATTTTAAGAATCTTAAATTGAAGAATTACAACAAGCAGTTATCTTCTATGTTTTTGCTTTCATTTCAAGTCTCATTAAACATGCTCATGTTAAAACCCAACTTAAGCAGTTTCATGTTTTCCATTTGTTCCCCTACTGTATAAAAAAAAACACCAGACTATGACTTTCCAACCAAGGTATGTACTGAACCACGACTTTGGCATAGTGTTCCACCCTTATTTGGTGAGTATGTGAGTGGGTGATACCATTGTTATATGATCTTTGGGACAGATCGCCCACCTACACCCAGACACACCTAATTACACTTGGCCTTGGGTTCCAATTAGTCATGTGAAGCATTAAATACATCCTGCTTTATTAGATACTGTTTCAGGGGGAAATATAAAATGCATGTGCATGCTCTCTTGGGCCTGGTCCTGAGACACTGCCTGCTGTTCGGTTGGTGCCTGACAAAAGCAGAGGAGGTAAATTAGACCGTGACAGGATGAGGTGTGTTATAGCCAAGCAATACAGACACAAGAAAGTCATTTCTGCCCTGTAGCGGCAAAGGCTTACAAGGTTTCTGTGCGCTGGGTACCAATGAGGGGGCCTATTTATAGAGGGCCCAGGCCACTACTAGAATACACCTTACTGAAGTAGGTTACAGGGAAATGACTGCATCACCAGCAGTCATTAAAAAAAAGGAGGACATATGTGGAACAAAAAGCAGCCAAATTATGGGTGAGTTATGCCGACACATTTGATTAATGACATCAACTTTATTGCAACTTTCCCAGAGTAATGTTGCAATTTATAACTAGATTCGTAACTTCCATGTCTGTGTAGATTCTTTTCTACTCTTCTGATATTTCACACGGTTGTTCGCTTTACTTTTTTTATGCTACTCACTTGGGTTTTTGGTTGGTTTTATGTTTGTTTAGCAATTTTATAAGGTTCTAAATTCAAACTATAAAAAATCAGTCTGTTTTCATCCCTGTAAAGTTCTTACCAACTTGTATGAAATTTTATTATAGCAAAGACTGTGACACCAAAAGAAAGTTGTCTGAGAATCACACCATTTCAACCCTAAATATTTCCATCTATTTGATCCTTTAGATGCAAAACTATCATGATAAACTAAGAACTGGAAAGACACTTTTACCAATATCTAGAATATGTCTTTCTCTCATCTTCAGCCAGAATGTTCCAAACTTCAGCCGAGTAGAACTAAGACACATCCTCGCCATGTGCAGTCTTGACTCAGAGAGCGACCAGGAGCCACTCGCTGAGGTTCTCTGAGCCCAGGATGATTCATATTGTTCCAGCATGCTAGAGATGTGCCTCGGTGCCACACCATGAAGGGCTTTGTACCAAGCAAACAGAGCTGCTTTAAAGTCTACTTTTGGAGTCAGTACAGGCTTGAGCACTGCAATGATGTGGTCATATTTCCTGACTCTAATCAGGACTCAAGCAACAGCATGTTGAATATATTGCAGCTGTTTAGATGGGGAAGGCAGTTGTAATAATCTCAGTTGAGATTAGGCTCCAAGTCAAATTTAGATACCATTTTTTTTTATTTTGGCAACATTGATTTATTGGTAAAAGGCTGTTGATGTTATTGATTTAATGTAGACGTTGATATTCAATTCTGAGTTCCCAAACTTCTAACCATTTTTGCGTGGAGGTACTTTTACTATTGTGATGATAAAAAAAAAACATCTGAGGTCTTGGGATAAAACATAAGCTACAAAAAGATTTCAACCTTTCCTTTAATGTGATGCAACCTGGTAGCAGAGAAATGACGGCTGATATTTTTTCAGATTCACTACTGGCTTGCTGTTTCTGCCCTTACCCTGTAAGTGAAACCCCCATTTCCAGCATAGCTAAGCCCTAAATCTCTACTTCTTTTCAATCTTCTGAATCTTCATTAAATAGACAAAATAGTAAAATATTCTAAATGTCATCAAACTAAATAGAAAATCTGAGCAAACATATATGATACAAGCAACATAAAAAAAACAGAAGAGAGATGTGCCATAGTTACATCATCCTTTTAAATATCACTTTTAGATTTTTTAGGTAATTTAGGATACCAACTAGTGAACTTTCCTCAAATAAATATTTCCTTTCTTACTTAATACAGCATAACGACCATGTATTGCTTCTACCTTACAAGTATTTCAGGCGTTGGTGTCCTCTGTGTTTGGTGGTGGTGGGGTCGCTCCCAGTCTCTTGGGGCCCTGGGCCCGTGCTCTGCCAGCCCTGGGCGCCCAGGGCACCCGGCGGGGTCTGCAATTGCCGACCTGGGCCCACTCTCTTGGGCCTCTGGGTAGGATCCCCCACTCCCTCCCTCACCTCCTGGACAGAGTTGGCTCCGGGTGGAGTGGCTGGGGTCCTTGTTTGGGGCTGACTGTTGGATACCCTGGTCTAGGGGTCTTCCTGTCCTACTTCTGACCTTTGACGGGGTCACCTCAGCATGTTCATATTTCTGTGAGCACTTTTCACCCCGTACATTCTGCATGTTGTCACAGACACTAAGCTTTATGTTTATTCACTAACAGCCATTTTTCCTTATTTGTATTTACATATGTCGCTCATTCATCTATGGGGCTCCTGGCATTCTGCTGATTTTATCTTCCTGCAGGGCCCATGAGATATGTTTTACATTTATGTTCAGGTGTGATGGATGGTATAGTATGTGTGGTCAGATTACGGCAGTTCCCTTGTTTTTCTACTATTTGCTTTCTCTTTTCTGTTGTCTCTCTTCTTTTTCTTTCCTCACCTGTCGGGTTCAGCATGACATGTAAATTCTAATAAATACTTATTTCAAATAAAGAATTCAAACTATCAAGAGGATGTTGTATATACACATATACATAAAGCTCCTTTTAACAAAGCAGATCATCATTCTGCCTGATTTAATGCTGGACAAGACAAGTTATAAAAAAAAACAATAAAAATAATCCATTTTTAAAGCATTTATGTTTTTGCTCCAATTAAGAATACTTTCAGCATTTCTCCACATGAACCCATTTACTCCAAATGTACGACTTACTGCTGCGGCCGCAAAGAATTTAGAGGGGTCTGAATTAAAGCAGCATAGCGGGGCAACGTTATGAATATATATCGGATGTTTACTACTCACTAATTTTACTTAAAAAAGCAAATGAATAGATAATTATTAGGATATTTTTACAAAAGAAAGAGCATATAAACCTTCCTAGCCATTATCCTCTGATGTTCTTGGTCATCCACTTCTTGCTTTACCAACACTATCCCAGTCTCTGTGCATGTGTTGTGCCATGCACACATTGAGGGACAGGACTGTTATCATTATTTATGATTATTCATGTGGTTTTGTTGACTGCGTGTATCTAGTTTTTTTAATGACCAACAACACACATTATTCTTGAGCAATGTTTTTTAAGGGTTGTATAAAAACAGAAATTCTTTCTTTAACTGAGAACCTGGAATACACCTGTACAGGAATTTCATGTATTAGCTTAATTACCTTGGTCTTATTTAATGTCCAGCTGAAAGGTCTGACCATAAGGCTACTAAACTGATGTCATTCTGTCCTTTAGTAAACCATCTGGTAAGACCTTGGTTTTGTTGTTGTCACCGAAGCAAGGCCGACGTCCTTCCATCGGGGAACAGATTGAAGCATGTGACCAAAGTCTTTAAACAAAGCTCCCCTATCTGACTAGGGGCAGAATAGTTCCAGACCTCTGTGGGATCCACAGGTCTTTGGGGAATGTTCTCCCCGGTTTATGACCTCGTACCATGTCTGTATGTCTTAATGTTTTGTCCCTTCATGTTTAAATGTTTAATGTATGTTCAACTTATTTTATTCTTCATTATTAAATTTATATTCTTCTCAATCTAAAGAAACCACTGTCCTCGTCCTTGACAGGAATAACGGTCGTCTACACACCAATGAAATGTTATTTCAAATTTTGATAAGCACTGAGGTACACGGAGGAAATGTTATTAATCTATGTCATCTCTTATCTTTGCAATACTTTTTTGTATATTGACAGTTTATGGACACCCTGTACAGTACCATGCAAAATTCCTGAGTTATCCCTCACTTTGTCATATCTTTCCAGGAAAGCAAAGTTCTTTGCCACGTTTTTCATTATAAACAGACACAATCCTGACTCATCACTTGATTTACAAACACCTTTGTCTGAAAATGGTCATGTACAGACAGGGACCAGAGTGAACAAACAGCCAATGTAGAAATAAACATGTTAAAAACATTTTCCAAGTCTGAAAGACATTTGATCTAACATATTTTAAAGTATCTAGAGAAACTCTGCCGCTTTGAAATACAAAGTACCTTCTAGGTTTTCCACAGCATGGTGTGCAAAACTAAAGCTTTATGCTAATCTGTGGCTTGCACACATTTGCACACATTTTTGTAATGCATTGATTTGTTCAAACAACAGAAATACCTTTAAGGAGCATCAGCCTCTACAAAACTAATACCCGGTAGTTTTGGATCTCTTACATTCTTTCTTCAACAACCACTTTCACAACATATGTATCACATGAATGACAACAGTAGGACATGTCTGCCTCTCTGCCAGCTTGCAGTCCCTTGGCAATCACTCTTTTTCAGCTCCACTCCAAACTGAGAGGCCGCACGCTGGCTCAACTTCCCTTCTAATCCATCATTGCTTTTTCCATTTTCACCTTGGTTCTGCTGAGGCCCGCAGTATTGACCAAGTGAAGAACAACAGATTAAAAAGAAAAAGTGAAACACTTCACTACAGGGAGAGATTTGACTTAAAGCTACAAGACTTTGTGAGTCCTCACTGAAGAAAATCTTGCCATTTTATCTGTAGACATAATGCAAATCAAGGACATACACCCCAGGAGTCTCTTAATGATATTCAACAAGTTCTTCATTATGTGGCAACATGGTGGTTGGTATTATATCTCTGGGTATAAGGGACATTTCAGCAATTCATCATAGTGTAGTGTTAAGCCGCATCATACTGTGGGCAACTTCCCCAATTACTTTCGAATTAGTGAGAAGCTGCTGTGGGATTTGGATGTGAAAATAACAAGGAAAGGTGACAATCCGTCTTAGAGCTACAGTTGTTAGATGAGAAAAATAATGGATGGACTTTCTCACGAGGATTCATTTCCAGTGAATTGACCAAAGCAGAAGTAAATCAATTTGGCCATTTCTGCACTCTCTGAAGGACATGACCCTGAGCTGCTGTCTCAAGGTGAGGAGACAGTGCTGCTTATAGCTTCAGAGAGTACTACAGTACAAGGATATATACACGATATAAAAGCTGGTGGACAGCCTGTCCAGATTTCATGTTTAAGCTTATATTGATCTGTGTGGCTTTATTCTTGATACAAAAAGGGAAACGCGCAGGTCACACAGCACTTGCTTGATGACTTAGCAGAAACCAACAAAAAGACCAACAAAGAAATATAAAAAAAACAAAAATTACATGTTAAACTTTGCTGTCTTTGCATGAAATGCATGTGATATTTACAACTGATCAAAGCAATCATGGATGTCCAATCAAAGAAAAACGCTAACTCAACATCCCCTTTTTTGTATCTCCATCATGCTGAAATGATGTGCTGGACGACTGTAGGAAAAAGCTACATCTTTGCAAAGTGAGTGCATTCTAGCCCACTGAATTACTGGTGCAGTGCAGAGATTCTGAGAATTTATGACAGTATCACTACCTGAGAGTTGCAAGGAGTGCGATACTTTTGGGGTGGATCTTATCCTGCAGGGTTGATTTATGGAACTGTATTGCAGAATATTGGTGCTAATACACCATTGTGTCACACATGTGTTAAAATTAGTCAGGTATCTGCATGTGTATATGTGTAATAAATAATTAAACTACAGCAAGATGTACTGACAACTGACAAATATCTCAACATAATTGCTTAGCTTGATGTTCAGTTTACTTCATCTACTCAGGAGTTGTAGCAGCAAACTGAAAACATGTAATCAATCACCTCATCTTGTATCTTTCTAATGAAATGAAATAGCTCTATGAATAAAAAGTGAATGAAGTAAACTGCACATTGTATGAAATTAGTCTGTAGTTTGCTGCCCTCTACTGGCAAATAGGTAAAGGTGCACTCCTCATTTTCCAATAAATCTTTTTTATTAATGCACTGCAAGTACAAAAGGAAATTATTGTTGCAACAAACCAAAAGTAGCACAAGATAGAAAAAAACGTATTAAAAATAATAAAAACAATTAACTTAGAGATATGATCCTCTTATGCTTCAACCGATATTAAAGGTTGGCTGGAAACAATGCGGGATCAAAACTACTGGATGTCACGTCCTACTGTGTATAAAGCAATCAACCTGTTTAAGTGCGTCATAGAGACAGCAGGGTTTGCTAAAAATCTTCTCCCCTAGCAGACACCTGTCACAAGGACACAACATGGGGCTTATGTATTTTAAGACACACCTGTTTTATTGAGCATGCTCATTTTCTGGAGAATGATCCTGCATCCAGAGGGTAATATGGCCACCTGGAAGGTTTATAGTGTGATCATCTGCATGCTGTGAGATTATTTTGGGAAGCACATGATGGTAATATCATTAGTACAAGACACCACCTAATGAGAAGGGACAAGATAAGCATATGCCACAAAAGCAGGCTGGAAGCTGTTGCTGTCCACTTGAGACCAATTTTGATAAATGCGTGTAAAATATTGTTGCTGACAAAATAAGTAAATTCCATTAATGCTACGTTATAAAACCTTATTCTTAGCGCAGCATAATCTTCCACTATATTGCCAGTGACCTGCAGTCAAAAACACAAGGTGGTTGACAAGATGCAGCCTGCTTTAGGAAACCAGTGTTTTTGCAATAAGAAAGGGCAGCGGAGGGAATGAAAGTGCAATTCCAATGTAGCTGACAAAAACACCTGGGGCCTGCTGCAGCTACAGCTCTGTTGCCAGCTTCGAGACCAAAAGAGGACAAATTCAAATGACATTGTGCAGACGCACACACACAAACACACACACATATAGATGGGGGTCGGGGGGGTATGCACAGACATCACAAAAAGAACAACAAGAAAAAGGCCTGACAATGTCATCTGGAAACTGCTCCTGCTCTGTTAGAGCCAAACTAACCGAAAATATGAAAAGAAAATAGATTTAGATGTTTTCTTAAGAAATCCTGACAGTTATGTTTTGTAACATTGTAATAGCATGCTAAATCCTATTCAGACCCAACTTTTAACACATGGTAGCCAGAAAGGATGAACATCTGTCAGTTATATATGGAACCAAGTTAAGATCTGTTTAGTGAAACAAGTGATGGGAGCAGACAACATTAAATACTCTTTTTTTCTTTTTACCTTCAGCTGAAATAATTTATAAATATCACAAAAAAAGCTTTAAACATCAGTCTTAAATAAAAAAAAAAAAATCCCCGAATATATATGAAAATATGAATACAATTCCTACAAATATCTTTGAGATGTTCATGTTTGTGCATTTACTGATACTTTTGTTCTGTATTTGTTTTTCTCTGTGTCATTTTCTTGTTTAAGTAGCAAGAAATATCTGCTGGTTTTTGTGAACATATCGCATGTGAAAGAATCAATACTGATGATGGTTTAAAGTGAATTAAACATCAGAAGCTGTCAACTGTGACTTATGCTGGAGTCATTTCTCCTCATATTTAAAGACAGCAAAATCTAATTGTCCTCCTCATTGAATGTTCAACAATAACTGATCAATACTACAGAGATGTGATTTAAGTAAAGGTGACAGCAAGTAGCTTTTGGACATTCCGAATCATTGTGTTGCTTATTTATTCATTAATTAAAAAATTAATATCAACATAATTTATTTTGACATGCAATTATGTTTTTGTTGTTTTAGGTTTGCAGTTTAATCTTAATAGTCTTTTTAACAGAGGCCCTTACATCCTGGGTTTAACTCTGGGTAAGCAGCTTTTCTCTCCATGTTTTTGTGAAACACTTTAATAAGATGGAATGAACCAGTATCATAAGCCTAATAAACATAATATAATAATAATAATATTTTTGACATTGATGGGTGTTGGTAAATTTGTTGCATGTGTACCTTTGGGATTTGGGGAGGCCCAGGTGATAATGCGCCGCACCAGGCAGCAGTTGAAGAGGACTTTCTTGGAGAAACCATGCTCTTTACGGATGTCCTGCATGTCCTCCCTCCACTGGGTTCTCTTGGTCGGTGTACACATGGCTGGAAATTTTATATTGTATGCATCAAAAATTTGCTTTAACCATGATAGTTTCAAAGGATGGCAACAAAAGAATCTCCAAATCGCATCTAAAGCAGGACTAAACACTAATTTTGTACAAATTTTATGGCACAAATCCAGTCTGATTGATTTATTTAGTATAAATCATTAACTAGCTGAATGTCTTTAGCAAAACAACTTAGTTGGCCCCATCATGACATCTGAAAACTAAAGTAGCCGATACCGCTGCATCGTGGTTTCCGCTATTTGCAAGTGCCATGAGTTAAAGCATAATATAATGCGGTAATTTGCATTAGTCATGCACAGTGCAGTTCTGCAGAGATAATGAGATGCAAGACATTTCAACATACCCTTTCTCAACCAGAAAATTTGAATGTTTCCTGAAGTGTTGTTTCAAGGCAAGTGATTTCTCTGGCTAATAAATCAAGCGCACCTTCTTTATGTCAATTAAATGCAAGGACCCTTTCCCTTTAAGCTAGTACAATCTTATTTTACCAAAAACTGTGATTACATCCTGACAGTAATCCCTGATAAAAAAAAAAGGCAACAGTTCATCACAGGAATGAATAAAACATAACTAAATGATACCTAACCAGAGTCAGGAGTATGACTACAGTCACCCTGAAGATCCCATTTCAGAACCTGAACTTTCAGATAAACACATCAAGCAGCTGCTAACAGATAAATTTAGAATCATTCACGGACACATAAAAAGATCAATTATCAACAGTTTCTTTGGGCATCAGCTTACCTTGGAGCTAAAACACGCTGTATGTGCTTGTGCTGCTTCCTCAGGCTGCAAGTGATCGTCAGGTTTCACACAAGCACTTTCTCCTTCCTGTGCTGATCAACAGAGTGTAACAAGGGATAGAAGGAGGAGAAGGAGGAGGAGGGGGTGGTGAGGGCTGCTCTGTGAAGCAGAGCGAGTGGATGAATAGAAGAGGAAGAGAGAAAGAGAGAGAGAAAGAGAGAGAGAGCGACCTGCTAGAAGACATTGTGGCTTCTGATTCAAGTCTGAGGTCCATGCGTGTTTGTTTTATTCATGCATCTGAGACAAGACTCAGAGGTGCTGGTGGCTACACTGCCACTGGAGCCCTTTGATGATCCTACTTGAGCCTCTTGAAAACACATGAAAGTCTTCAGCATCCACCCCCCTGATTACAGCTCCAAGACACCACTGTTACCAAATTCTGTCATTTAACTGGACCATCAAGTGTGGAAAGAATTCAAGCTAAACGATGGATATGAACATGAAGTCCTTACAGTTTTATCTGCTTGTTGGTCAAGTAGTTAAACTAACACATCACTTGTATTTTCTCTGTTTCTGACTTGGAATAATTTAATGGGCTTCTTTGATTAGTTGTAAAGAGATTTTTAAATATATTTAGCAAGAATAAGTTCTGTGTTCGTGTTAGAGAAATTGTCATTTAGAATTTGTGTTTGCTTAGTTATCCATTTTATCTCGCTTAGATGTTAAGAAGTAGTTATGCTAAGAATAGAAT
>JBAMHX010000006.1:7555458-7574427 GCA_037177515.1 Pseudomugil tenellus | reverse complement strand
ATCTTGTTGAAGAAATTTCCAGTATCTAGAACACCCTAGGTGTTAAACCAATACTGGAACCAAAATGGGAGCAAACCTAAGCAAAAGAATACAGGAATACTTAGAAAAACTACCTTCTAAAGACTGGAAGGTTGTTCATCGCTGTAAACCCGAGGCGGTAGCCCCGGTACCTCGCTGGTGTGAAAAATATGGGTTTTCAGGGAGACTGTGTGTGTCTCATGTTGAAGAACTGCGTGACAAGATAAGAGTGCGAAGTAGAGGAAAAGAGAAAAAGATGAATAAAGAAGGTTGGGAACTGTGGGAAGGGAACTGTGATTAAATGTATTAAGTGATTAGGTGAGTCTGCAAACTAAAGTACTTTGGCTTTTAATTTGAGTTCAGGTCAAGTGCCAACACTTTTTAATATTCTATGTATTAATGGGTTGTTTGTGGTGTTTCTTTGTTGTTGTAATTTCTTATCTCTAATTTTGTTGTGACTCTTTACCACATTGCACCTATTTATAAAGCTCTTGGGTTAACATTTTTAAATGTGCAGCAAAAACTACATTTGATATTGTTAACATAACTACAGTTTTTGCTCTATAGTTTTTCAAGCAAAACTCAAATGATCTTTCGTCTGTGAGGCAACACTAACACTAATCAGATGTTTAGCATGTTAATATGCTAACATACTAAAAAAAAAAAAAAGTAGGGAAACAAAGTTGCATTTGGACAATACCAAAAATCTGATTACAGCTGTCATCATCATTTCAGTTCAAAGGCTAAAGAATACATAATTATACTAATATAAATCAGTATTCACATTAAAGAACAAGTTGTTTGGAGAAAAGCAATGACAGAAGCAAAACAACAACAAACTTAACTTGTGATCTGCACTGGAAAATACGACTACCATCTTTAATAAGTTGCCAAAACTGCTGAGTACATAAAAAACATACTTTTATGACTTTTACATTGACTAAAGAAGCAGTTTTCATTACATCCTTTTAACAAAAATGTCTCAATCAAACTTTTGTGATTGAATAGGGATGATGCACACAACACAGCCATTACTTCACA
Organism: Pseudomugil tenellus; assembly: GCA_037177515.1. NCBI lineage: Eukaryota > Metazoa > Chordata > Actinopteri > Atheriniformes > Pseudomugilidae > Pseudomugil > Pseudomugil tenellus. The sequence goes on along the minus strand of JBAMHX010000006.1, from coordinate 7,573,368 downwards.
TATACCAGATTTATTAATAAGCTGTTTACATCTATCAGAAAATGTCATTAATGTCATCATTTTTTTGTCAGCTTCAACTACAAAACTTTATTTGTTTCAGAGATTAAATTCCATAAATTTTCTGCAATTGTATGCAAACAATCCCATCTTAGATCATTGTCCAAATGGGATTAAGCTTACCTTTAAAATCATAAGATTAAATTCTTCACCATGATAAATGATTACGCTTACAATGACACAGCCCTGCTAATTCTAATTACTTCCCTTGAGACGATAAAGATATATTCTGCATATTCGGGGGGGGGGGGATTGGGAATAAAGCCATGCCACACAGTAACAGTTGAAGCAGGTGAATACATTGTTTACTCTCTTATGGCACGTAGGCTAATGAATGCATGATGCTGCTCCTTGTGGATCAACATGTTAGAGGACCATGTCTTAAGGCACACACCAATCTTGTGGGAGAAGACTTGACAGCTTTGTCCCCGGTACTGAATAATTTATACTCAAGAAGCTATTGATATTCAAGGCCAACGTAGAGTGATATTCCACCTTAGTTCATTCCAAGTAAATTCTAAAACAATGCATAGTTGACTCAAAAGTCAATGCCAAGTCAATGCAAATTCCACTTAGCTACATATTTTTTCACTCCAAATACAAACGTCCAAATCCAACAACAGAAAATCACCTGCTTCTTTAAAAATAACACCAAAAAAAAGTATAACTTACGTGGAAGGGATATGTATTATTCTTATGTCCCAAAAATGAAAATGCAATTAATGAAATGTTTCTTTTCTAAAATGAATAAATAATAAAAAGAAAAGGTGTTTAATGTGTTGGTTATTTGCAGAGCAATCATTTATGTTACAGATGTGCATTTAAAGTCAACATGTGACAACAGATCTAAAGCGCTAGCAGCACTTTGTTGAAAACCTTTTGGTACTTCCTGGTATGATTTCAGCAACAACATAACTTGGTTGAGAGGAAAAATTCTAACTGAGTATTTAAGATTTTGAACACTTTTGGCTCTAAAATAGTTCTCACTAATCTCAAACAGGTGTGTCGGAGTAAGGAAACACCCTGCAGGTCACCACCCCTCAATGACCAGAGTTGCTAGTCTTTATAATCTTTATCTTTTACAGGAAGTCATTTTTAAAATTCCCAAAGTTGTTGCACTCTCAACCACTACAGGTCAAATATTCTTCACGTTAATTAAGCATCCTTGTAGCCTATAACAGCAAAGCTTTCATGAGGCATATTTGGAGAAACAGTATGTTTTGGCTGTCTAATCATCTTTGGAGAAAGGTTTTTAAAAAGAACATTTTACAGAAGTAGCTAATAAAGTTTGCCTCACAATTTCAGTAGCAAAATAAAATAAGACTAAAAATTGTAAAGATAAATAGTAGTCATACTGTGCGAATATTTGTGACCAGAATCTGATAACAAGTTGTGTTTTGAGAAATGACAGATCTGTCCATGGAGGCACTTTGAACTAAAATTTTTGCAAAAACTGAACCGGCAGCATCTGTAACAACACAACCTCTGTAGATATAAAGGTGCACACTAAGATAAATCGCTTTGGTCATATCTCAGTGTCATGCAGCCATTCAAGCTTGTCACAACACATAATTCATAACCAAGCAAATGGAACATGAATCAATGTTAAGCGGAGGATGCTTGAAGCACAAATCTAAGTTACTGTACTGCTCTAGCTGCATCATAAAAATTACTGAAATGGAATCCACAAACATTAGCTGCTGAATGTAGCACTTAAGGTGTTATGTGGTTTGTCCGGGAGAAATAAAAGTGAGCAGGAAGATCCATTTCACACTTGAGACTCCAATGTTCCTGTAACAGACACCCATCCATAATGTCAGAATGTATTCTATAATCAATCCAGAGAGACGTCTCATGTGGGATGGACAAAGCAGTATTAGTGTTTTAGATCCAAGCTCTGGCTGTGTTTCCTGCAGACGCTGTTTTGTGAATATAGAAGCAAAGTCTAGGAATCATGACATTCAATGAAGCAAGGCTGCAGTTCAACTTGTTAGGATGCAGACTCAGAAATATGGAGAGGAGGCTGCGAGAGGAGTGAGAGGAGAGATATAAACGCCAACATCAAACCATTTTAATATAAATTTCATTTGTTTCATTTGAAATCTTTTTTGGAAAAAATCTGCATCAGCAATTGTCAATATTCCAGTGTTGGTGGTCTGGAAAAGTTAAATAAGCCAGAAATCAAACATAAAGTTAGTGAAATGTGAAATATACCGAGGAAGCAAGTCTTGCTAATTAATGGGAAAGCTTTTATATAGCGAAAAAATTATTTATAACTGCACAAATAAATTGTTTTCTCCAAAACTGTACTCGTAGGTTCCCTATTTATTTAGTACCTTGCCATTTGGATGAATTATAAATCAGAGATATTTTCCTCCAGTAATAAATGACTGCAGTGCTTTGCTCAAAGAAAGTACTATGCAAAAGGAAAATTCAAAGCGGCTGCATTTAACTCTACAACGCAAAATCTATCATATTTGATACATGCAGGTTCTGATGCATCACTTTATGGTTGAAACTTCATTCAAAGCCCAGTTGTACACCATATGACACTGGTCTTCTGCCTCCTGGTGAACACTAGAAAGCAGAACACTACCATAAATTTGACCTATCACATGGTAATAAGTAGTAAAATCACTTTTTAAAAAAAACAAATCACATTCTGTTAAAAAGGATTTCAGATTTTAAAATGTGATTTTTTTTCTGCCCAGTTAAGTTTGGCTTTAAAAGGGTTTAGTTTATTTTTAAAAAAAGGAAAAGAAATCACTCACATATCAACAAGGCTAATGATAGCTAAAGCTAACGGTACTGTTGGAGACTATAAAAGCTTTTACTTAAAACTAACTGAAAGTGCTCAGCCTCATCTTATATTGCATTGCTATTAACTACACTTCCCTAAATGACACAAATGGCATTCACTTAATAGCGTTCACTTATTTAGCACTTTACTTTCATCTCTCGATGCCCAAAGCGCTTTACAGATCCTGCAATCCACCCATTGACACACTGATGGCGGCAGAGCAGCCATGCACACCGGCGCTAGCCTGGCCACCAGGAGCAAGTCGGGGTTCAGTGTCTTTGTTTAAATAATATTTTTTTCATAACAAATCCATATCTGTTTTATTGATGAGCACTTTATCGTAACCAGAGAAAATGATAGGAGAACCTTCCAGAAGCCTGGATAACATAAAAATCAAGACATTTCATTTTATTCAGATTTTCTAATATTAAAACAACAAGGCAACTCAAGAGATTCAAAACCCTTTGTCCACTAAGTCCAATATCTTTTTGTTTGTTTGTTATAATATCAATATTGCAGAGACATTTTTATATAAAACAGGGTAAGCCTACTTAGACGAAGCTCTCTATTATGAATCCTGTATATTAAACTTATAGAGAGCTTAAATTTAGCTTATTTATATATGTGAGATAAGCATGGTACAGTCAAGTTTTTGTTTAATGCCCATCATTGCAATATTCAATATTATCACATATTACATGTTTTCTAATTGTGCACCGTTTTATCCCCCACTCTCTCTTTAAGGGAAACAGAAGCTCTTAACCCCTTTAGTGTTTGCAGGCAATTCCAGAGAAGGAAAATGAACAGTAAAAACACTGCTGTAAATGATGAAAGACACATTCAAGACAACAGGGTTCATTTGAATCAAGCCCTGCATTTCCATAAAAACCTTGCAAGGATAATGCTAAACTCATTACAGAAGCCATTACCCACAGTAAAGAGAGTTGCTACCCAGCAGCATCAGCAATATAACACTGAGCTTAAATAAAAGAGCTCAGTTATATCGTCTTCTTCAGTGCTCTCCACCAAATTACTAAACAGAGGTCACTAATTACGTCAACAACCCATCGTTAACATGAATGATCAGTTATTATAACAGCTTAATAAAGCAGTACATTTGTCTTTTGTATCATAAAACCTTTATTTAGCCCTGCATATAGTTATGGGGACTATATGATGCAAAGACTACAGCAAGAGTACAAATAGAAGCAATGTTATATGTAATGCCTGCATTTTTCTGTTAAAACCGTTTAAATACATCTAAAAAAAAAAAAAAACATTTGGCTAATTTTGAGTATTTAAATGTTTAAATAAATACATGTTTACATGCCTGTTTTACCAGAGTAGCTTTTTACCACTTGTATAGACAATATGCATGTATGAACAGGCTTTAGCTATCTCCATCATGCTCTGTAAGGATGGTCTGTTCTTTCGCACTGCTATAAATTTATTCTTTTCGACTTGAATTTCTCTTTTTGCACTGATAAATAAATAGATGCAACTGTATAAAATATTTCCACAACAGATGGAAGAAACATTTAGAATTCATCAACTTCCCAAAGTGTTGCCTCATCTTTTCCTCACACCTAAACTTTAGAAGCACAAACAGTCTCTGCTGTTGTGACTGTTGCAGCCCGGAAAAGGTTGGCGTTATGAAGCACATTGCTCATTATCTGCTGCAATGGCTTGAAATGAGCCACATATTTCTATCCATCACCCTTTTCCATCTCCAATGTCGTGGTGGTCAGAAGCCCTGCAGTTCGGTGTTACCAGGTCAGTTTCAAGTCACAGCCAGGCCAGACAGAAGACACACAGTGATGTGCATCAAAGTATTCCTCCCAATTCTGCATATACTGGCCATGACCTTGTCCTCCAAAGAGGTGGCTAAAATTAGCAGAATGCAAGAGGGAAACGGCCGGGAGGATTAAACAAGCTGCAATGCAGTATTTAAAGACAAGAGATGTGGACTTATCTTGGTAAGCAGTGCTGTTACACTCATGACATTAATTTGATGGTTTGCTTTTTATTAATCATTGCCATTAATAATTTGATTTTCCTTGACTTTATACTGATATTAGCTTCAGATTAATGAATCAACAATTCTAATCTTTAACTTCTTGTTGCATAGTCACACAGTGGCATCTAGCTCTGCAGATAAAAGCATGATTTCATTGCAATATATGCTGATAAAGAGTTTCGTGTTTGAGACAAGAGTCTTCAGATAATGGTTGACATCATGAGTCCATAGGAAGGAAAGGGTACAAATTGTGGAAATAATAATAGAAACATGGCATTTATGTTTTGTATATGTGAATAGAAACAATATAACAGGTTGTTGTAAATACAATAGTGTTCTGTAGATTTTTATAAGCCTCTGCATGAGTACGGTCATAGACTATGTATGGAAGGAGACAAAGCCTCTGTGGCATCACTTGTAGGTTTCCAAATAGCCAGCTCAGTGAGAGGTCCCTACCGCCGCCATCTTGGCACAATCACATGTTCTGTTGCTCTTGGAAAAAATTTTTTAAAAAATGGACAAAGACATGGAGCTCAGAGGGGGGCAGTGAGAGTGGGGTTTATAATTGGCATCCATTAAATTGGTAGGTGTTTTTAGTAAAAAGCTAACCAAGTTAAGGGGAACTAACTAACAGATAACCAGGCAAAGTAGATTACAGGACTGAAGCTATGGTGCACTGTTACATGGCTAAAAACTAGTTGGCCTTCTTGCCGACAGACATAGGATACATGTCTATCAAAAAGACACACACCTACTTATTCCACATTTCAAGATTAAACAACATCTAAACGAATAGGTTTTTAAAAGAATCAGGTTGCCGCTTGTGTATAGAGGACTTGCAGCCAACGTCACTGAGTCACAAGACCAACCTCTAAAGCAGTTAAACTTGGACAGATCAGGTAAGCTGTGGATTTCACATCAGTAGCTTGTGTTGTAGTTGGCCAGGTGTCCTCTTAGCCAACCAAAATTACACAATGCAGACAATTAAAGTACCCTGGTCGATACTAGAGACGGATATTGAGCACTTGATACGTTCAAGCTGCAGGACATAATGCTCAATTCGGATTATTTTGTGGAATTCTATTTTTTATAGAGTTCCCTCACATTTTCAAATAACTCTGACATGTTTGTGATCTCCTGTATGAACGTTATGCACACAGTGTGTCCCTTGATTAGAAGACCATGGTAATGATACAACAACGTGAGTAACATCATCGTGATTACGGAAGTAAAGATGACAGGAACAGCAGCGCATCTCGCTATTTAAGAGTTATTATCCACATTTTCAATAGCAACGTATTAAGGTGATTATGAAAGGGTAGAGCCTGGTGGCTTTATGTGAAGCGGAGGCAGAAACGTCTGTACAGAGAAACGTGTGCATACAAAGTCACAGGAGTGGTGGAGATGGATGCCAGCGCCTTTACAGATAAGTTTATAAATAATTTTACAATTACGAGCAGAGCCTTCATGTACATTGCTGAGCGCCTGTTGAAATACTGTATTGTGAGAACACTGGTGATATATACTCTTACTTCATCTTCCAGATGTTCAATAAAATGAGATAATTGTTTGCGGGAACTCGATCCAGCTGTTTCAGATATATTTTGCGAGTGTTTGATACGGGATCCATACTAGCTGTGTGTGTGTTTATACCGGATTCCTGCTTTAGTCGTATGTACATGCTTAGCTTGCGGTGGTGAGCACAGGATGCATGCTGTCCAAAATGGTGGTGTAAACAGTGGGGACCACATGACTGCACATCCTCTTTACTCATTTTAAAAGGACACATACATTCATCAGACACATTCTGGAGGCAATCATTGTCCTGAACCATCCCAAGACTGAGAAATCACAAATCACAACTTTGTTTTTCCAAAACCAAAGCACCACACATGCTAGCAACTGAATATCACCATGTTGACCTATTTAAACGTGCACCATTGGTGATTTAGAGAATAAACACTGGAGGACATTGTTGGAGAAAGAAAGGAAAATAAAGAAATAAAGATAAACAGAACAAGAAATAAGAAGAGTAAACATTTTCCTCAATAGAGAGCTCTAAGAAGAGACAGGATGAAACAAAACCAAATTAGTGAAAAATCAGACAGTTTATTAATAGGAATTTAAACCACTAACATCCCCACCAGTCTAATAACGAAGAGAAGCTGTTTGAAGTAAATTGTATTCATAAAAACATATATTTAGGTTTACCAACGCTTTCCTTAGCAACTGAGAAAAGTGTTTAGACCGAAATATTCACTGGTTTAAAAACATGTTATTTTTTATTAAAAAGTAGAGGGCAAGACTTCTGTATAAAAACCATATAACATCTGCAAACACAGTAATAGGGGAAGCATAGTTTTGGGCTTGTTTCATTGCCTCAGGACCAGTTCAGCTTGTCATCTTTGATGATAAAATGATGAGGGAAAAAAGAAATCAAAGAAAATGATATCCCTAATTACAAAATGTTCCAAAGATTGACTGAAGATTAATTTATGTGATGCTCTGAAAGGAAAAAAAGGAAAAAACAATTACTGTAATCTAGTATAAACATGTCAAGATGTAAAGTAAAGAGTCTGAAACCAAATACCTGCAACACCTGCATGGATGGATTGCCTTAAAATAATCCAAAGCTGGATGTTGAATTCATTAACAGTGAGCAGAAATATGCATTTACACTTATTCCCTCAATATGTCATTAAATGATGCGCTTTAATTTACTTGAATTCATCAGGTGAGTGGCCATCCAAAACCAATGTAGGAAGTAAATCTCCCTAGTTTAGTGTTCTAGGGTTAAACGTGGCCTCTATCTCCCAGTTCATTTTGCCTTTATCTGATAATGCATCATGTGCGTGTTCACTGATATACATTATGTATAAAACGAAAATGGTTTACCAACTTGTAAGCACTGTACAGTTAAGCACTAATGTACCATCAGTATTTTACAGATCTACTCTTGCTCTGAAGCTTGAGAGATCCACAATAGTATCTTTGAGGAACCAGTAGTTGTTCACTTATTTACTTAAGTGGACCTGAAATTGATACAAGCACCCTTTCAACCATGGGCAAGTAATCTGATGACAGGGAGGAAATACGGACCACAAGAAAGCAAAGATCAGCCAGATTAAGTGAGGAAAAAAAATTCTGGTCTGTTTACATGTGTCATACAGCCTTAAAATTAAAGAATTATTTGCACATCATCAGGCGTCGAATCAAATGCTGATGAAGAGATCACAAGCAAAAGAGGAAAAACAGTCAATTATAAAAACAAAACATTTAAGAAAAACACAATTATATGTTGCTCAAACTGTCAAACTAATACTATAATGCAGCTTCAGACATGACAACTGTGCCCCACAAACAAACAGCCCCCAGAGAGGCTTGTAAACCTACTGCCCTAACCTCTGTGGGTGTGTTTAGTTCTCTCAAAGTGTTGGAATACCTCCATAAATTATTCAGCCACAGGGCCTGCTATCTGAAGATAAGAGCGGGTCGTTATCGCTCAGCGTGTACACCGACTCCGCCGGTGACTATACGGGCACCTAAAGGGATTTGAGCCACTTTCTGCATAAGGATGTGTGTCAGTGCAGCAGTCGAGCATACAGAAGAATACGGCTTATCTGCAGGTTTATGTTGTAAGGTCACTATCATTTTCTCTGGGGAAATTTTTTTAGTTTTCGTGTCATTAAACATAAAGCCATTTGAATCACACTGAATGACTATAACACAAGCTTATAGAGATAGTTGACTGACATCTAAGAGTGATAAAAGTAAGAAGCCTCACAAGCAGCTATAAGTGCACATTTACAACCTAATGCATATAAGACATCAGTTATCATTGTTTCATTAAAAATCAAATACTAGTTGGAATAACTAAAATGCCAAATGTTCATTTCAAACTATGTACATAAATAAAATGCATGTATAAAATACTTTTATACATGCATACCTATGTATATATCTCTAAATGTTTTAAATAATACAGCAGTAAGCAAATAGAACTAAAAGGAGATTCATTTAGAACAGAAGTACTCAAGCATACATTTTTATTTTAGTTTTTTTCAAAAATGCTTAAATGTCATTTTTCAGCCTTTAAAGTGTGAATATTTTTGAATATTAATGAATATTTTTATTTTATTAATTATAAGAAACAAAAGAAGGAAACAACTTTAATATTAATACTGTATTAAGCAGAATAGTATGGTTACTATGAAAAGCCATGCTGCTACTCTAACCACTACTAATTTACATGCACAGCAGATTCTTCACCAACATATGACTCGTCTGTCCACATTATACCATGTAGCACAATAATTCATTTCAATAAATCAAAACCTTTTAGTGAAATTAATTAAACTTTATACTAATTCAGTTATTGGCCTAAACTTATTATTTAATGACTACATCATAAATTGGGAAATTTCTGCCCACTACATTCTGGAAAATGGATAAAACTCAGGAGGGTACGTAAATGTATTTATAAATCCCAACCATTTTTGCTGTTTAGCCACTTGGTGTCAGCCTTACACTCAGCATGAACACTGAACCACCTAACTGCTGAAAAATTCATATGATTATCACAGCTACAGCCGACACTCTTCAAAAGTCTTTTTGGTATTATTTAATCTAATATAGATAATTCATATGGAACTATAATAATCAAAATGACCCCAGGCTGGCAGAAAGTTTGTTTGTTTTTTTTTATATATATGTCATAATGTCCTGATGGAATTACAGATATGTTTAGTATTGTTTAATTGTGGTGTCTATATTAGGCGTTGGCAGTATCCTGTAGGACACAGACTTTTGGAGGAACTAATTCCCAGAATAGGTTTATCAGCCTCCCCCCTACTGGGATGAGAAAAAAGACAGACGGACCCTCCAGTTGGCCGCACCAGCCAGGCCTGCCTCCACATATGGCTTGCATGATGTTCAACACTGACACCATTTCATCATCAACTTCTTGGAAACACGCATCCTCATAAATGTAGTTATTGGAAGTTCAGTCTTATCTGAGGGACTTTATCAGAGTATGTGATGTTATGATGGCGAATGTGACAAAGTTCAGAGTGAAAATAAAGTCAACATAATCAACAGCAAGCTGTGTTTGTGTGTATATGCATAATAAGTTAGTAATGGAGATTAATAATATACACAAATTGTAAAGCTAAAGGCAACCTTAAATTAAACTCCATCATCTGAATGCAAATATTTCATCTGAACACAGTACATTGCAGGATGAATATAAAACTATTAGATTGAATCATTTATCCTGCCAACTTCAGCAGCTTGTGCTTACTGCTATAAAGACCCATCACAGTACAGATGCAGGAAACAGACATGTTAAGTTATAGTTATTTCAGTTCATGCAGGACATCTTACATTGCTGTACATGCATGAAAAACTTTACTACAAATGCCCTTCATCCACCAGCTCAGTCTGCATAAAAACACTGCATCTCAAGCCCTGATATTTCACAGTGGTGGAACCCGACAAAACTTTATCAGGGGGGATATAGTACAAAAGGAAATTAATGTGTTCCTCTCTCTAATGCACAATATCTGCTGTGATAACTGGAAACATGAGAGACATGAAATATAAACAAGTGAAAAGGATAAATAATTAAGATCACAGAGTAAACATTCAACATGTTTACCAAGGTCCGTAGAAAGTTCTGGTTGTGGTAGTGTTAGACTATCCTTGAGTCGGACAACAATGACTTGCGTGGCTGACTCTATACTGGGAGCTACCCGGCTGCTGGTGTTGGGGCTGAAGTTTCTCTAGGGCCAATCTGGGTCTTCTAACTTTACAAAGTCAGAAATATTTCCCTTACACTTCATTCTTCGTGTCTTCTCAAATATCTTGAAGGCTTTAATTCTCCGCATTTTCAGGCCACGGAATTAATAAATGACGTGCCATGTTAACTTTCAGTTTAAATTAAAAAATGTCATCTAGCTTCATCAGCACTCAGTAACTTGGATATTGAGGTACTCTTTAAAGTAGTTTTTATGGTTTATTTTCAGCATCAACTTAGCAATCAGCAATATTTTGTGATTTTCAAATGTTTCGAGACTTTTTCAAGCAATGAAAATATCAGAAAATATCATTCATATCGAGATAGCTTCAGGTTAAGTTTATTTTCTTTTTGCACTTTGCACACCTGATCATTTCAGTGATTTTCATCTTTTTTGTTTTAGCATTAAATAAATATGAAATTTAATTATGAAGCTACTTTAAATTTCTGTCACATGTTTAATGCGAATGCACTTCTGACGCTTAAAAGGAAGTATATTTAGCACTTGGGGTTGTTAATTACAACCATCTTTTGATTACTAGACAAAATAAATTATAATGAGATATTTTCATTGCACATCAGTAGCAGTTGTTCATCCTACACAGGGACAAAATCTGGAAAAATGTGAAGCAAATTATCAATATTTTTTAAAGGGTTACTAAATAGAAAACTACTTTTAAATGTGTAGAAAGACAAAAGTATCACGCACTTAAGGAAAGGAACACATTTGAGCTCGATTCAGCCTAAACATTTAAACTTCTTAGTACATCACAGCAAGATATGTATTTAAGCATCAAACAATCTTAGTCCGAAGTCACCATGTGTTGGATTGACCATTTTAGGGTAACATGCCTTCTGTGCAGCAATGGTTCTCTTCTTTTAAATGTTCCTTTTATTCATCATTTCTGATGAGTATTTCATCACTATTCTCACCAAGTTATGCACTCTGCTGCAGCAGCAGCTTTGGGAACAGCACACAAATAGGAAATTACAGATTTTCATCATCTATTTCTATCTTGGAAGCAGCTCAGTGATAAACATCCCAGAGAATAGTGGAGGTTTGGAGAATCCTTTCCAGGTGATGTGCTTCTGTTTCACCATGGTTCACATGTAAAGGACAGTTTGAACATTGTGTGCAAAAGATGGGGCTATTTTTAATTCATGAGTCCATTCAGATTAGGAGTGTCCAAGTCCAGTCCTGGAGGTTGTTGCAGAAGAGTTGCCTCCAAAAGTTGTTGCATAATAAATTTCTCAGACTGGACTCGGGCACCCTGATAGAGAAAATATTGGAACAATAAATATTGTACTAATAAACACATTTTTAGTAAGACGGGGTAGATGCAGCCTACAGTTTCTAGCGTCTCAGGTACTCAGGTACTTAGAGAGTGGCTGCATTAACATTTAATGATCAGTAGCTTGTACATTTCTTCAAACTTGATATTTAGAAACCAGTGATAACTCCTGATGCATACCACAACCAAAAGTAATGGAATATAGTCAACAGGAAATGTAGTTAAAAAAAAGAAGAATATCTCCATTTTCCATGGGAATGCAGAAATGTTTTCAACTTAAAAGAAATATTAATAGGTACTTTATTCCACATCTCAAACACAGTTCATGGCTTTACATTGAGAAATGGAGACATATTCCTTAAATGATATTTGCTGTAAGACAATATTGAGTCAATCGAAGAAGAAAAATCATTTTCCTAACCCATAAACTGCGTCAGGTGTTTTGAGTAAAGTGTTTAGTCAAAACAAGCCAAAATATGAACAAAGAAAAAATGTACAAAGTAAAACAAAGTAACAAATTAAAAAAAGATACCTTTCTTTATACATGCAGAATGCAGAGTCCATCTTTAGTGTGACCTTGGCACAAACAAACAAAATCACATTTGCAAGCTGAGACCAAGCGTTGCCACCCAGTTGGTGCCGTCTGTTTGGCACTCTATACAAAGACGTCAAATAGAGTGGATCTGTGGCATAAACAAGTCTGTGGGTGGATAAACATGTAAGAAAATCTACTTCTTTTAGCCTTTAGCAAACAACTTATGTTCATCTATCCCCACTGTGACAGAACAGATACAGCATTACGACCCTCTGTGCAAGACTGTAACTTCTCAATCAGACAGCGTCTGATCATTCATCACTGCTCCCTTCCCCATCTTCCTCTCTAGTTTCTGTGTCCTCATCGTCACACCTTTTCTTTTTTTCTCACGTTTCCCCAACTTCCCTTATTTCTCATTCTTCTCTGGCTTGATTCCCAAGGCAGATGGTCCCTGCAAACAGATGCTCTGCACCCAGTCCATGCCAATGAAAAACAAAGCCTGGACACAAAGCAAACAGATTTTGCTTTAGGGTGCCCAAAAGACAAGCAGCGAAGTTCATGGTGCAATTAAACCTGGATAAGACCATAAAAATACAATTTATTGAAATGCAGAGAGGAACAAAACAGGAGCTAAATAACAAAGACCTTGATGTTGGGGACTATGGTTAATTTCCCAGCAGTCTGTATCCCATTAAGACCTGTTGGGGAAATTTTATATTTTAGCTCTTAATGTCTAGCTGAAAGGTCCGACCATAAGGCTTCTAAACTGATCCCATTCTGACCTTAATAAACCATCTGCAGTGCCGGCGTCCTTCCATCAGGGAAATGTTTAGGCAAGACCTCGGTCTTGTTGTCATAGCATAAGAAAAGGCCTCAGATTGACACACATTACCAAAGTCTTTAAACAAACGTGCCCCTAGTTGACTGGGGCAAAAAAGTTCCAGACTTCTGTGTGACGACAGATCTTTGGAGCGATTCTCCTCGGGTTATAACCTTGTATCATGTCTGTCTTGTCTCCTTGTTTTAATGTATAATGTATGTTCAATCTCTTTATTCTTCATTATTAAATTCATAATCTTCTCAATCTAAAGAAACCAGTCTCCTCGTCCTTGACAGGAATAACATTAATCTACAGACCAATATGCCAGATATGGAAAACAAATTTTCCAATTCTGTTAACAGCCTGATTATAGAATGTACACATTTGTACAGATTTGTCACAGAAAGTCACAACTATCCCTGCATATCTCCAGCAAACACCTGAATGTGCTGCGAGAGGGGCATCTTAAAGAAGACAAACATTTTAAAGAAAAAAAGGGATTACTTTCATGTTCTTTTGTATGCTGCATACTGTCAGAACTTTTTGCTGAGAGTGGAATCACACGCTCTGCTGTCTGACAGATTTGGAGCAGTTTCATCAATCTGCACCTTTGCTTCACTGTGATTTAAAAACCTCTTGACTGACAGATGCAGACAAAACACAGTCAGTTCTCGACCCAGTATGAGCTCAACAGTGATATTGCAGAACAGATTGTCTACAGTGTACACCATGACTCCTTTCTTTGCTTTGTAAAATAAACACGTTGCCATTACATTAGCATCACTTTCTTTTCCTTACATGGTCTGTGTAACAATAGCGCATTGTATTCAAAGCTAACTTTCGGATAGTCAACATCAACTTGCCAAGGTCCACCAAAAATTAGGGCAGCAGTGTCTCAGGGGGTCCTGCAGGTCATCCAATGATCAGAAGGTTGGTGATTCCAATCCTGCTCATGCAGTAAATCTATGCAGAATACCAGTGGTAAAGGTCAAATAAAGTGTTTATTTTTCTCAGTCAGCCAAAAAAAACATCAAAGTTCAGCGCCTGCTCTGAGGATCTCCCAGCCCTGTCCTGGGAGAACACTGGAGATCAGACTGGAGGAGCTTTTAAGAGAAGCAGAGCATCACGGGAGGCAGGTGCAGCTCATGTCCCTAATCAGACGGCACCTGCAAATCAATTAGGGCAAATAGAAAACAGTGCTGGTGCCGTCAATGTGCTCCGGGACAGTTGCGCAGCTGAACCATCACAAAGTATGAATGAGGAGTGGAAGAATAAAGGTTTCAATGTAAAACACTTTGAGTGTCTTGAAAAATGTGTTAGTTATTCATTTATTCCATTACTATTATATTCCTGAATGCAGAGTGTCGGGGATATTATGGTTTCACCCAGACCGCTGCTGGATATCTTTCATGTAAGCACGATAACTCAAACAATCATCATAATTGGATTTTTATGCTACGTGTAGGCCTACTTGTTTAGGTCCCCAAGGGGACAGCCTGTGTCGAATTTCATGATTCTGGGATTTATGGTTTCCCCACCAGGTGGTGCTTTATGCACAAAAATCATATTTCTGGCTATATCTCTGGAACTGTTTGTCTCATTGACCTTAAATCAAATGCAGATAAAAGGTCATGACCTCAGGATGTATCGGATCATGACATCATGACCTTCTTCAATATTTTCGCACCAGGTGGAGCTTTGTAGCTGAATAATCACTGTTTTGACCATATCTTTTAAACTATTTGTTAGATTAACCCCGATTCAAGTGCAAATGACAGGTTGTGACTTCCGAATCCATCTGAGAATGACATCATACCTGCCTGATTCAAATTCTAATTAGTTAAGGTATACAGTCTACTTTTTTCATTACTGAGTTCAGTGAGGGCCATGAGACGACATTGTCTTGAAATGGCGCTATACAAATGAAGCTGAATTGAATTGAGGGTCAATGACTAAATATGATAGATGACTTGTTAATATAGTTACAGGGTATTACATGTACGGCTTAATATTGTATTGTGTCTATTCGAGGATTGGGGCTGTTGGGGGATATACTCCTAGCCGTCACTTGCAATGGCATAGGCCTTGTTCTTCTTATTACTTTACCAGTGTTTCCTCTTTCATGAGATATATATTTGAGATATATAAAAATATTGCTTCCTTCACTAATACAGAGAGAGGACAAGCTGATCAGAATACCAGGATAAAGATACCACAGCAAAAAATTATGAGTCACAATTTATATTGCATTCATGTGGATTCTGAGTGGCCATCCCCCTGAGATGAATCATTTTCCTATTTAGTTTGTTTATGCGCATACATTATTAAGTTATAGAATGGTGCTGATCATGTAAAGAAAGCATTATTAGTCATCAGAAAAGGGAATTTATGCCAATAGCACATGCATATACTGCATTCCCTTTCCTACAATGCACATGATGCTGTGTCACCCCAGGGAAAAGTCCAGTAGCAAACACTAACACAAGCTCCTCGACCTCCCCTCTTTCATTATATTAAGGGGGACACCCCAAGTCCCAACGGCAAGCCTCACCCCACCCCACTCACCCCCCAAGAAGCTCAAACTCATATGTAAACTCATATGTACAGATCCTCCCTCTGCCCGTCAAATGGCAGTGCCATGACTGTCAAAGTGTTGACTCATTGGTTCAGATACAATATGCAAACTGTAAATGGTCCCAAAAGGTGCTCACTTCCTTACTAAGATAAGCCAACAACAGTCGCTCATGGATTTTCTCATAAGATGTTATGTAACTCCCAATAAGGTGTATTTAGTTGCTATCCATTTATAAATATCTCTGGAAAGGATCGGCACATGGCTGCATGGATCGAGCATTATATAGTGACTAGTATTTTATATATAGTGACTAATTATATATATATATATATATATATATATATATATAAGACTGAGTCCAGCTAGTGTTGCGCACGCAGGTCATCGCACAGCAAACATCTTCCTGTTACCGATAAAACATTAATAAACCGTAACAGCAAACATAAAACGATGGTCAACTTAAAATTACTGAGCAGGGAGAGCGATAATGATAAAAATTTAGAAAGTGGCAACTATGCAGAGTCATAACAAATCCGGATGATGACATGACGAAGCTGCACCTTCACAATTCAGAATATTCAGTCCATCAAAGACATGTTTCTAAATCGCATCTCCTTACTGTTTGACAAGGCGTGTCACTCAGCACACCTTTCAGCAGTGGCACTTTTCACAACCCTTATAATTTAATTTCTCATAGTGGGAAAATGATCTCCTCAATAGCAATAAAACATTTCTTGTAGCAGAGCTATGCATGGCTCAAATCGGTCTCAAATATTGAAGTTGTGACTCTTATCTTTAACAGAGGATAATTGGAAGTCAACTAGGTGTGGAAACAAACACGATCATAAGTCAGGCATGATGAGCAGTTAAATACTTACAAGTGAGGAGCCTGAAGGGAAACTATGGACTATAACTGAGCTATTAGTATGCTGAATGCCAAGTACTGCAGACCCATGAGAACATTTACGCAACTGAAATTATTGCACTTTGTGGATTTCTTTGTATGCACATCTTTTTTTCTTTTTAAAAGGGTTAAAATGTTTTATACTTATGTGCACTGCAGGCTACAGAGGCAGGTGAATGTGAAACCATCTTTGTATGTCCATAAAAGCAACGTTACACTTAAGGAGGGTGATATACGAGTTGGTACAATCACTGGTTCCTTGGAGACTTAGAAGATCATCTTCATCACTTTCACCATTCCCTAAGTTGTTTAGATAAATATACAACTCTGCTCCCCCCATTTATGGACCGTGTTACAGCAAGATAGAACTTCTGGTCCAAAACCATGTCTGAAAATATCCGCAAGCTAGTGAAATCTAATCCGGATTATTCCTTTGGTGCTTTAGTAGCAAATAGATGTATTATTGTTCCCTTTTTTTTCTCCTTAATCCCAAACCTGTGTCGCAAAGCTTCTTCAAGTTACACAAAGCCCCCTGCATATAATTCCCATAGTAAAATAATTATAGGAGAAACATGATAACTGCTTTTAGTGCATTCTGAACAACTTTATGCAAATGTGATTAAAAAAAAAAAAAGATTACTAATGTTTACGTAGAAAGCCCTGATTAAAAAAGGATATAAAAAAAAAAGAACATAATATTATATTCAGCAATTATTGCGCAAAAGTAAACATATGCTTTGCTGGCTGGAGGGAGGGAGCGTGGCAGTTCTTGGGGGCTCCAGTTTGGCTTGCTGCTGTAAGCATAACAAGTCACCTGCTGATTAACGTTATTAATTCCACCTGTGTCTGTCCTCTTGCAACACATCACAAAAAAAGCTTCCCAAAGCATGGGAAGCGACAAAAGCAAGTCATATTGGTGCTCCATTCATTTCTGGATCTAAGTAAAGTAACCAAACCCCAGATTTCATCCCAAGAGAAGGCAAAAGTACAGACATGAAGGTTGTTAATTATATGCATGCTTGTGAAAATACTGAGTCAATTTAATATTACCTTTTAAAATGAGAAACTTCCTACTTACTGGCTTTCATGCAGTTTACACTCTTTATATATATATAT
>JBAMHX010000006.1:7534052-7549067 GCA_037177515.1 Pseudomugil tenellus | reverse complement strand
GATACTAATTTTTTCTTTGTTGAAATGTATTCTTGTATAGTATGTTTGTATGAACCTGTATTGTAAAACTATTTGGTTTTTTCTTTGTTTTTGAAGTATGTTTTTATATGTGAAAATAAAGAAATAAAGTCTAAAATAAAATGTTCTCTTATTTTCACGTTACATTTACATATATAAAGAGTCCAAATATAGCATAGTTGGACAGACATGAAATAGGGCTTTAGATGCAACAAGGCAATTTAAATATGCACTCTCTTCTTAATAGGCTAAACAAATTAAATAGGAAATAAACTGGACAGCTATGTTATATTGACATTATCTGAAAATAATGAAATAGTAAGGTTGTGTAACAAGAGCTGAACATGACCATAACAGAACAGAACAAAAGGAAGATATCACCCAAAGAACTTTGACATGTCATTCAAGAAGCCTGGATAAGGATTTCTGAAAAGTACTTAAGAATTTTTTTTTTCATGAAGCCTGTGTAAGATTCAGTCTGACTTTCAAGCACAGTAAACATGTACAAACTCATCTTTTGTCTTTATACTCCATTTGCACCAAATTCCAATTATTGAGGGCAATATATAAATAAATGGTTTACGACATCTAACTCGGAATGTCTGGGATATTATGGTTTTTCACGACTGCAATTTCATTTTGATACTGTATATACATGTTTAGGTCCCCAAGGTGACAACCTGGTTCAAGTTTCACAATTTTAGGATTGATTGTTTGATTTTAGGCTATATCTCAGGAACTATTTGTCACATTGATCTCATATCAAGTGCAAATAAAAGGCCATGACCTCAGGATGCATCCTATCTGGTTCGGGGATATTCCCCTTACTGTTGCTTCTGACTGCATAAGCTTTGTTCTTGTTCTTGTTTTAAAATACAGCTACTGTTCTAACATGTGACTTCAGTGGTCTGCTGCTGGACCACTAAGTCTGGTTGCCAATCAACCAGCAAAAGCTAAACCCTTTCACAGTGCTCGGCTGTGAAAATCACACTTTATCTTTCAGTGCTCTCTCCGCAGCAGCAATGACAAGCTGTGAGCAGGACCTCACAGCTGTGAAGGAGAAAGAGGATGGAAGGATCTGGAGGAGAAGGAAGAAGAAGGAGAATCGCCTCTCATTATCTGGTCTTCTCCTGGCAGAGACCTGTCAATCACATCCTGGGGCATGAAGACAGCGGGAACCCAGAACATGGAGTGCACTCATCAAATCTGCCAGAAGCCAGGAAGAAAACGCCTATAGAGCCCCACAGTCGCTGCCAGTTGCAATTAAAGTGCTGCACCACTGCGGAGTAAAGAACCTGAGGCCACCTGAAGGTCAGTGAAAAACCCAATTACCAGGTTGTCATATACTTGGGGGGGCAACTCTTAGAGGCAAAACAGCTTGGACTCACTTTTGCAGCAGCTTCACAGGATAACTTTTGTTTTATTGTTGCAAAAATCACTGGGGTAAGAGTAATTCAGACCAGTTTCACATACAGAATTCTCAAAAAGCAATAAATGTGTTATAAAAAATAGAACATTTACAGAAAACATCTCATCTACAGAGAAAAGTTCAGTGGCAGTATGGTGGCTAGTTTTTCAATAACTATTAGAAAGCACTTTTTTTCTGCAAGAAAGACTAGTTAAAAGATATTTCACAGTTGATAGGCGTGTGCGTTTGGATATGCCGTCTCTGAGATGGAAATTCTTGCTACACAGTAGTTTCATGTTTCCACAATCCGGTTTTCACACTGGCAGGACTCTCACTGTTAATTAAAGGCACAGTTTGTCCATTTTCTTTCAGCGTGCTACCATTGTGCGTGACAAGGTTGAGCCCGTATGACTTATTTTGGCATTCGAGTTCTATGCTGCTGTGCTGCCTTACAGGTCCGCAGTCTTTACTGGAGCTGGACCCTGCGGCAGCAGTCACCTGCTCCGTCTCTACGGTCACCACCTTCCCGTTCTCCAGAAGATTCCCGCTTCCTTTATGAGAGTAGCGAGACCGGCGTGGCAGGCTGGCGCTGTCACTGCTGTCCTGCTGCAGCTGACTCTGATGGCGTTCCCTGTAAGCCATGTAAGCTGCCCGTCGGCTGTTGCGTGCAGCCATGTCGTAATGATGGTGTCTCCTGTTGGGGGCGCTCTGGACGCTGCCCTCCATGCTAGTGGGCACATCATAGGCGTACTCTCGCAGCACGGTTAGGCGGCTCGTCCTGTTTGCTCGCGTCCTGTTTTTCTGATGCCTGCTCGTGTGTCCGTTTGTGACGACGGCCGGATTGCTGATGTTGTTCATCGGGTGGAACTGCACCTCGACCGGCGAAACGTGCATTTTTATTTCATTGTCTAGTGAATGCTCCGTCAGGCTGTTGTCCAACACGGCTGTACCGGTGGCTGTGGCTGGCACAGAGGTGGACTTGCACTGAGTCGCCTCTGCGTGCAGGTTAGTCAGCTTGCTGCCATGCTTGGAATTGCGCACGCTAGGGGCGCTCCTGTTCGTGTAGGAAGAGTCTGCGCTGCTCTGGCCAAACTTTATTGACTCCCCATCTGCTTTGTTATCACATCCTGCTGTGGATGTCATTACCACGCCTGGCTGAGGCAGAAGGACGTCCTCCTGCGCCGCGTACGCTCGCCTTCCAGAGCAACAAACCTGCGACCAGCAGCGCCTCATATCCTGTCTGTTGACACAGTGATGTGCCACCATGAATGCCCCGAGCGCTAGAGCAGCAACCCCAAACAAGCAGGTAAAAGCCAAGTCGTACGGGTGCTCCCGGGATACAGCCATGGCTCCAAACACCCAGAGGGCCGCATACAGCCCCAAAGCCCCTGCTGCCCCTATAAGCTGGGCAGCAAAAGTGTGCTCGTTCTCAAGGGCTG
Source organism: Pseudomugil tenellus (assembly GCA_037177515.1). Classification (NCBI taxonomy): domain Eukaryota; kingdom Metazoa; phylum Chordata; class Actinopteri; order Atheriniformes; family Pseudomugilidae; genus Pseudomugil; species Pseudomugil tenellus. Next base: position 7,546,202 of record JBAMHX010000006.1, on the reverse strand, counting down.
ATAAGGGCACAGCGTGGGGGGCAGACACCAAATCAGAGGATGCATCATGCTCCTGAACCTGCACGGAGAGCGGCTGGCAGTGGCTGCTGGGACCGTCTGGTCCTGCCTCTCTGCTGGCCGAGAGATACTGCTGGTCTTCAGACAGCTCCTTTAGCTCATAACGCCGTTCAGGGTGACGGCGTATTTGGAGCAGAATGCTGAGGAAGTACATGCAGTCCACAAAGACGATGAATCCTGCTGGGCCATAAAACGCTCCTATACTCGGCTCCCATGCCATCCAGCAACTAGAAGAAGAGGCAGAAAAAAACATTCAATCACATAAAGTAAGTGTTTCTGGTCCTGCGTGTTTTAGAGGTTAAATGGCTTGTTTACAAGCGGTGTGTTGAAGTAGGGACACATCTGGGACCTGGACTGAGAAACACAGATGTAAGGGTTACCTTTTATCCTCAAATTGAAACTACCCTCTATGGTCATTAAAGCAATATTCGCCACTTTACACCTAAAGAGTGTCACCATCATTTATGCACTTCACAAACTTCAACTTACTCAGAAAAAAAACTCCCTGCATCCGTTTTTGTTTTTCAGATCCCAGACTATCCCATTACATTTAATAACCCAGGCTGAATTTGTCTTGCTTGCTAGAAATTAATTAAACTCCAAAGACTGCAAAGACAGATACGCTCCAGATTTCTCAATTAGTCAGTCGCGCAACACAATCTAAACAGCTGCCACTGCAGGGAAAGGGGTGGAGGAGCTCTGGAAACTGGCAGCACTTGCTTGTTGCTTGGATGCACATATCATTAATAAGCCTCCATAATCAGAACTTTTGGGAATAAAAAATTCCTGCCATAATAAAAATACCCATTATTTACTAAAGCAGGGCAGTCTGGCTTGTCGGTTATGAAACCTCACAAAAACAGAGTGCAGAATATCTTGTGGGTTTGGATGTTTCCTTAAAAAAAGCTGCAGTTCACATAGAACAGAGCAGTACTGTTATGAGCACAAACTGAGGTGTGCATATGAGGCCATACTCACTATGGCGCATTTGTCTGGCTGCCGTAGTTTTTGATGTTGGCTGCTGCAGTGATCCCACAGACAATGATGGGTATCCCTCCGCCGATCAAGTAGAACCTTTCAAAGAAAGCAAAGGGAGGTACTTAAGCTTTAGTTCAGGTAGAAGGATGAACTGGACAGAAAAGTCCAAAGATATTTCAGGCATCTGCACTGACACCATGTGGCAGGTTTACAAATATGACCACTTGGAAAGAGAAATCTGAATTATATATCCATGTATTACAAAAGACAAGAAAAAGTGCCTAATGGCTGGTGTAACCCAGAGGTGTTTGAGACAGACCTGAGCATCGGCCGTGGTGGTGGAGGTGGTTCATCCAGCTCCTCGTAGCGTTTGGCCTTGCGCGTCACTTGTTTATAAATGTTGCGTGCAGTCACGCCCACCCACAAGGCAGTCGCAAGGGTAGAATAGTGCAACAATATGCCCACCTAAAAAAAAAAAAAGATTGAATGACTGCATTAAGCTAAATATATAGAAAAACAAATCTATGATTTTTCAATCTCATCAATAAACTTGATCAGTAAAAGACTTTTTATGGAATGTAATTATTTCAATTTGCAGCAATTATGAGCAATTTCCTAATGCATTGTCTCATCAGTCAAAAAGTGGCTTTACAAGATGTAAATTCACACCAAATGGGAATAAACAAATAAGCTCTACAACAGGTTTTTACCTCAGATTCTAGATACAAGTGGTGCAATGAAAATAAATAAGTGATGTCCTGAAATATAACCCAACATAAGAAGAAATGCAGGCTTGCCTCAAGGCAGAAAGCATCTACAATAACTTTCAAATTACTTTACTGTGTTTCCACTCCGCGATAGGAGATAAGTGATAATAGCCAAAGGCAACCACTTCAACACCCCCCACAACCCCCACTGGAAAACATCTAAAGCTCTGGCTCGTTTATGACTGGTGCCAATGAAAGTTTGGAGGAGCAACACACACAAGAAGAGGAAGTGTTTGAAGTGTGTAGGTACTCACTGCTTGACAGACGCTTGCATATCGCGTCTGATTGATCCCACCTACAAAAACCCCACAGGTGAGGGAAATGTGGAAGCTGAGGTTGACCAACATGTGCCAAAACTTGCGGCTCACACGGACAGACCTGCAGTCGCATAAATAACACGTCTGAGCTGAAATGGTGGTAATAGCTATAGCGAAAAAACCGATGCACTTAGGATGAGTGAGAATAGAAAGTAAAATGATTAGATATGATAGACTGTTGGACATTTTCTGTCAAAGCAAAACCAGTAGATTACCTCTGAATAACTAACCAGTATTATTTAAATACCCATAATGATATTGTCCTACCTGTGATGATAGATGTAGCTAACAATAATAGCGAGCAGGCAGAGGAGCAGAACGATAGTTGTTGCGTAGATTACTGGATGCAGCGGTTGGATGCTTGGTGAGAAAAACTCCACACTGCTGAGATCCTGTAACAGACACACAAACAAATCCTTGTATTAAAACCGTAACGCTTTGTCATAACCCATAAAAATGCCCCTTTCCCGTTTAATGTTTCATATATTAATATTTCCTAACATCCACTAGAGACACATGTATAATAAAAGGAATATCATTATCTGTGCTTTACATTTAAGCAGTAAAAACTAAATAAAACCATTCAATACCATCTCATAAATGTTAAGACGTCACTGCACAAACATCAGGAAAACCCTCACATACCATAAGCAGACCATAGTTGCCCAGGGAGTTGCAGGATATGGTGGTGAAGTTGTCCTGATGTTCCAGAATGCGACAGCCATCGCTTTTCCATCCTCCCTGACCTCCCACTAAGCTGAAGTTCCAGCAGGCGGATACAGCGTCTGAGCCATGGGCAAACCGTCGCAGGGTGATGTTAATGGGGGTCTTCAGGACACGCAGAGGCATGCCATCTGTAGGAACACACATGCGAGTTTGTGGGCCTATCATTTATCCTGATTAAGCAGAGGGTTAATTCTCATCTAGCGTGATTAGCAGGTCTCTTCAGGAAGGAAGTACATGACTCACCTATCTTAGCCATAACAACAGGGGTGGCTACACTCCTCCTCTTTCCTCCATCAGCCAGCAGGGAGGTGTTTCCAGTAGAGGGAAAAAATTTGCCATTTTTGAAGCCTAGCAGATGGAGCTTGTACTCTGTGTCTTCAGCTTGTCCAGGTACAACAGCCTGGGTAAAAAGAGACTGGGGAAGTTGCAGGGAAGCCTCCAGTTTGATGTTCTGGAAGGACAGGAAGGACAGGAAACACCAAGTAAAACTCTTTATTCTCCACATATATGATCCAGTTCATTTAAGAACACCTTTATTGATAACAAAACAGAAAATACTGTGGTCAGCACAGTATTTACAATCTGAAATTAGAACCAAATGTCACAAAAAAGGCAACAACCTTTCAGTATTCCTGCTTACCTGGTGAAGGATGCTGTAGAAAGAGCTGGTGGTGTTGCATTTGAATGTTAGGTGGTGGTCCTGGCCGGGTGTCCGCTCAGGGCTTGGCTTCTGGAATAACATGCAGTTCATGCCGTTCCAGTCGCTGACCCTGACAGCATAGACCTCCAGTGCAATGTTAGGGGATGTCTGCAAGAACAACAGGGAAGGCTTGATGTAAATCTGTATCTGCAGCGTGACGTGACATAATGCTTTTATAGGAGCTAACCAGCGGGGAGGTGTGCAGTGTAGCCACATCGTAAAGGGTGATCTTTTGGAGGCAGGCAATGATACGGGTGCAGGCCATGGCTTCGCGCTGGGCCATCCACAGCACTCTCTCGTCCGCCAGCATTAAGTTACTGGCCATGCTAACCATCACCCGGCCCAGCTGGGAAGCAAGCTTGAAAGCAAGTATAAAAATGTGATAAACTTGTGACATCTAAACACTCCAAATAAGCACATGTGAAACATTTCTGAAGAATTTTCATTTAAAACTCATTAACATCCAGCTGCATGTTGTGTGAGTAAATACGCTGACACCAGTACTTACATTTTCAAACTTCTCAACAAACTTGCCGAACTTCTCAATCATCTCAGCCACAAAGATGATGTCCATTTTGTCAGAGAAGTTTGCAGCATCGATTGTGTAGTGCAGCAGGTGCTGTGCTCTGGCCACCACGATGCTCTCGTTTAGAGGCATCTAGTAGAGAGATACAGAGACCAAGGGTCAGGGTGATACCAGGCGAGTTGAAAGAGCGTAGAAAATGAAAACAAAATTAGGAACAACTTGTGGTCACAATTTCCAAGAGCAAGAGGTCTGGTACAGACCTGGTTGATGACATAGAGAAATCGTGTGACATCTTTCTGAAACTGGCAGTTGGAATAGTCGCCCTCCGCCCACAGCCCGTCGCGATTACAGTAGCGCCATGCCTGCTGTTCTTCACCAGACCTGCCCGAGTAGGTGCTTGCGCTGGATGGGAGTCGGTTGCAGGACAGATAAGCTTTGATTCCTGCCAGAGTGCGTGGCCATCTGCAGGGATTTAAAAAGCTGTCGTCAGACGGATTCCTCCCATTTTCACACCGTTTCCTTATTGTGTGTCATGGCAGTTGTGTGCATTACAAAGACGTGACTTGTTTTAAACACAAGGTGGTGCTGCTTGCATAAGATTAAAGCTGTACTAAAAGTAGTTTAATATATCCATATTTGTAACTTCATTTCTCACACCAAATCATACATTATGATATATTTATACAAATTCACTGTAGTTCCATGTTTAGTTATGCATCTCCTTATACATTTAAAGTTTTGAGAATTAATACATTTTTACTCATTTTATTTAATTACCTGAACTCTCCTTTATTATTGGAAACACGTTCAGGAGCGCAGTACTTGGCAGAACTCTGCAGTACCACAATGTGAACAGTCCTGGTGGTGTTGCCCCTGCTCGTTCTGACCCGGCATTCCCAGTTTCCCGTAAAACCCGGCTGGATGTTTGAAATGGTCAGTGCGCTGATGGAAAACATGAGGAGGTAAAATGTTTAGCCAAGTTTGATACTCATAACATAACAAAGCCCTTCATACTGCAGGTTGTTATTTGTATGGCCTCATACCTGGCAATCAGGGAGCAGTTCTGCATAACGCGCTTTTCAATGAAGATACCCTGAGTGGCGTTGGGCTTGACCATGCGGCCGTTCTGGTACCACAGCACCTGCATGTCTTTGGCCACAAGGGACGCTTGACACTGGAATGGCAGGCTATCTCCCTGGAAGACCACCTGACGGTGCGATGGGGTCAACTGGAAAGAGGGCAGCTCAAGCGGAGCATCTGAGGACGACAGGAGGCAAATTCACCAGATTGCAAAGCATTTTGAATGCTTTATTAGACCTTTGGCACATCTTAGGCAAACAAGAAACATGAATCCATATCAGGATTTCTGTATGCTTCAATGTTATTTGATTTTTTTTTAAATCATCACCTCCTGCAAAATCTAAGGCATGTGTTTTATAATCCTTCAATGAGATGAGTGCCAAACTGATAAGACATGAGGAAGTACAAACAAAAGGCAGCTTTGGCTTGGGCAGCCCTTGTCTTATCTCCTGTGTCATTTCACAATCCTTTATACCCCCTAACACAAGCACCGCGGGTAGCAAAACAGAGAGAATAAAGACACAGTGTACCATTTGTGCCAGTACTCAAAAGCTCTTTTATATACAGTCAATGCTCAAAAGAAAGGTTTCCAAAATGAAAAATCTCCAAAGTTGAACAAGAGTGTTTGTGTTCCTACCACAGGTGAGGAGATCACGCCTTATAAAGGTTATGACCTGACCCTGGAGGGACTGTGGATAGGAGCATTTTGTATTCTTCACAGATATGTTTTTTACTTTGATCCAACGCAGCAGCCACGAAAGGTGGCAGTCACACAGCAAGTAAGGTGTTTGAAAATCCCTGGAGACAGGCAAAAAACCCATGAAACAAAACACACACATACAGTCAAAAGTGGTAGTAAAGCTACTTGCCTGATGGAAAACTTCAAACCTGCTTGTCATACTTACAGTGTCTTTAGAGACAACAAGCTGTCAAAGGTCCCCTCAGCCAATGAAGAGAATATGTTTCCTGAAAGGTTTCTGCATAAGAGAAAAGTGGGTTTTATTTCAGTCTTCTACAAAGGAATTGTTACATTTCGATAAATATAGAACTTACAGTCGGATCAGACTGGCAAGGCCCTTAAAGATGCCTCCATTAAGACAGCCAATACTGTTGTTGGACAGGTCTCTGGAACACATACATACTGGTAAGTTAATTTACTGTCCTGGTTCGGACTGGGAATGCTTTTAAAAGAAAAGATTAATGGTGAATCTGATGTTATATGTGAAATAAAAGGAAACATATTTGAAAAAAAAAAAGTTGTTGATAAAAACTGTAGATTAAAAAAAAGGACCAAGTTTAGCGGGCATATTTATCTCCAAAAATTCAACTGACAGGTTTACAGCCTTTCAGGTGGTATTAGATGATGTCTGTGTGTCTGCAGGGGATACCGCGCATCAAAGGCACAGCAACACAGTGGGAGGCGATTAATCACATACGATCAGTGTCAAACTCATCAGAAGTATGTGGGTCTTCTCAGATGTGACCTGACATGTTGTCTCTGTCAAACATCAAAAAGAAATGCCCAACACACCTGACGCATTTCAAAAGTTTTTCTATTTGAGTCCTCGGCCGAACATGGAAAACAACATGGTCTATTATTTCACTTTGCGAAAACTGGATTCACCTACAAAAGGAGAACCCATTCACTAGTTTTACATGAACCAGCACAGAAACGGTAGGAAGTTGTCACACAAAAGCCCTTTTTCTTCACATTCAGAGGGAGATTTAAGTACAGACTTCAATCAGTGAGTCAGAGACACAAAACCCAAAAAAAAATCCAGTATATTCCTGAAGGCTCATTTATAATCAATACAAAAGATATTTGCACTGAAAAACAGTGTTTTGTTTATCTCATGTGTCAATTGTTACGTTCCCAAGTGGCCTAGCTATTGTCATGACAGAAAACATTCCCATGGGAATTCGTAGTGGGAGTCAGCATGTCACAATCACAAATTTTGCTGTGCGATTAATTGACTCAGAAATTATTGCAATAAACAATAATACTGAGCTAGTTTTTAGACCATTTTCAACTAATATAATGCTGTAATAAAGCTAAGTACACCCTTTCAAAGAATAAGCAATTCCTAAAGAACAATTAGCCTAATGTGCAGAGAAGTGTATGGTCTTCCAGGGTTTCAACAGTATGGTTGTCTGGAACATATCTGAAAAGAAGAAAGGGAAACAGGAAGAATAAGAAGGAGAAACCCCCAAAGAAAAAGCACCCAAAGAAGAAGATACAGAAGAAAAAAATGAAGAGAACGACAACATCGACAGTTGTGGACATGGCAGGAGCAGTTGGAGAGACCGTGTGAGGGTGTAGACAACTACAGCCAACCAACAATGTCACAACCCGGAAGTGAACTCAGCAATGATGAATGAACTGACTTAACCATGCCAATGTAAAAGACACATGTAAGTATGAAGGCAGCAACATATGATATTGTCTGAAATGGACATTCTTATGTGCGTGTGTAGGAGAGCATAGATGTGCCTTAGATGTTTTAGATACACGGATAACTTTTTTTAAAAAAATTCCTACAATCTGGCTTATTTAATGCAATTGACTAATCTATATTCAACCTTTGACAGAAGATTTCAGGTAAAATAAAAAACTGAATGACTTGATAGCACTATAAGAAAGGCAGAGGAAAGTTAATAGAAACAGGTTTCGCTGTAGGAATTAATCAAATTATTAAACTATTGTCATTAAGCATTACTATTTCTTTAAAGACATCACCAAGAAGACTTCTTGCAGAAAAACACTACATACATCCATAAAGAACTGACCATGTTTCAACTTAACTTCAGCTAAATAATAATAAAAAATTGTGCTAAAAGGTGCTAAATTGGTCAGACAAGGAGAACTGCAACCACATGATAGTCATCTGCTGTTTTCTGTGCTAAATTCATTCTCAATAAATAAATTCTCAATACAAGTCAGCTTTAAGGTTATTTAAATTACATTTAAATATATGTGAACACGTGAAGCAGCTATCACATTTAGCAGAGAAAAATCCTAAATTCCCGAAGAAACCAGAGATTACAGTTAATAACTAATCCTTGTAACCGAAGTCTCAGTGGCTTAACACCTTGATAAAAGCTTCAACACACATTCCTCTGGGAATGATCCAATCATGGACAAGTACGAAGAAAAGAAACAAGAGCCTGAGAGAAAAAGACATATTACCTCTACTAACTGACTTGAGCTATATCTTGCGGTGCTGGAGGAACGTGATATGAGCACAAACTGATACCAGGTAAATGACTGGCAGGCATTTTATGTAATTATTGGTGTTGTTCCTTAAGGTACAAGCTGGGGAATTCACTAAGTGGGGTTATTAGTTCAAACTCCAACACAGCTGTGGCCAGACAACTACTCCTAGATATCCGAATTTAAGATATTTATATAGAAGCCATGCTCTTGTTTGAACATTTTTGGCTTTACTTGACAATAAAATATATTTTTTATGCTTTTGCTTACAAAAAAGAAGAAAACAAACAAACATTGAAAGGAGTTCTGCCTAGATTTGACCCATTATGCTTGTTTATTCTTTACAGTTGTAAATTTTTTGGGGGGAAGTCTGGGCAAAAAAATAAAAAATCCTTAATGATGATGAACACACATCATGAGGATATATCTTAGCCCCTGTGTGTATTAACACTGTCCTGCAGCCCTTTTAAACAATATGTTCACTCATTAATGCCCTCAGGACTGGTGGTAAATTTGTAGTATCTATGGTTAAAAATTTTCAAAAGTCTAGAGAGTTGACCAAATTAAACTGAAGACCAATATGAAACAATGGGCACAAGGTGAGAAAAGGTGAGAATTATTTTCCATACCTGTGACAGTGAGCGTGGCCACATATGAAATCCGAATGTTTTGTTGTCAATATGAGGTCCATGTGACATTAAACAATCCAAAAATCCACCTATCCATTTTCTATACTCATTTAGGTTGACGATCTATCTAGGGCTGGATGATATGGCCTAAAAGTAAAAAACAAATCTGATTCCAGATTTTAAAAAGACTTATTGCTCCTTTTTGTAAAATAAATAAATAAATAAATAAAGGCAAAAATTATTATTTTTCAAAAAAATTTTTAGTTTTAGACCACGTCCGCCCATCTTCTCTCTTAGGGGACAGAGTGAAAAAATTCCCCCTACCGTGGACTGTCTATTGATGGGGTTTTGTAGGCCGTGGCTGTTTTAAGCATGTCGTAGACTGCACAATTTCTTCCACCCCGCTGAGTGCCTCCATTTCAGGTGTTGAAATTAATTTGTTGTGCTCCCACCTTTGGTAGCAAAAGCCCTTGAACAGATTTTGCAATGAGGTATTTATTGCTCCAAATTCATGTTTGCAAAACCAAACCAGCTCCAAACAATAAAAGGAACTGGCCTTTTATGGGAACAAGCTCTTCTTTGCTAGCTGCCATGTTGATGTGTTTATGTGGATTTGTGGGAAATCAGCAGGGGTACGCTGATGTTACTATGATGCAAGAAGGCCCAAAAGGTTTTCTGAAAATCTCGATTTTCATAAAAATGAATTCTCATAAAGTACAAATTCAAATAAATCGATTAATCGCTCAGCCCTAGGTCTATCGGAGGGCCATCACAAGAGACAATAGAAAGGCAACATAGGAAATGGTCAAATTTTATTTAAATTTAATAAATTAATAAAAATATACAAAAAGATAAAAAAACAACCTTTGGATGTTTTGTTTTTGCTCTCACAGTTTCCCATGATATAGCTGTAGCAGCAAGCTTTAACTCCACCTCAGAAACATGTGTCGCACAGTAGATTCGGAAATTTTCATCTGTGTATCAGAGCCCAAACAAACATCATGCAGTTCTGCACAGATCAGATACCAGGCAGTTGGTGTAAGCCCAGTAGACAAACCTCCACTGACACTTTGGCTTTAGGTTTAAAGCTTGCCGTTAAAATGGGATCTTTTCACTCAGTACTCAATGTTTTTTAGTCAAATTCTTATTAACAGCTTGGATTCCTGAACCAGTGTTGCTTTAGGCTATTATCAATGTGATGTGGGAAATGTGCGTTGTGATTCTGAACACATACAGCAAAGTTTAAAAATATTGAAATCTGGCCAGTTCAGTAATTCTTTATGACTGCAGCAAAGCAAAGAGAGTCAAATCCAAATATCTGAGTGGTTTATAGCTTTTTGGACTTTTCCTCAGTGATGTGTTTACTCGTTGTGGTTTAATAAAGCAACAAGACAAACATTTGATATGTACAACATCTGCTCTCCAGATTTCAGTAGTTTTCACATTAAAAGAAAATGGGCAAATGAGGAAAGCAAAAACTATTAGAGTCCAAGAAAAGAACTTGGTTATCTAATCCAAAACGCTGCAACATGTTCAATTTTCTTATTATGGTTAAATTTCTTTTTAAGCATTTCTTACAGCCAGTTAACCTAATCTCCAAACTGAAAAAGGAGCATGAATGTGCAGCTATGCAGGGTTTCTGTGTTTACATTTCCTCTCTGTGCTCTGTCCATTTGACAGTCCAATGAGTGGCATCTAACCTTTTAAATAATCTGAGCCGGGTCCTGAGGACAATTAATTGCAGCTATTCTTAGGCTAAACCAAACTGAACCCTCAACAGGAATTTCCACGTGAGGTCTCTGATCTCCGGGGTGATAAGCAAGAAAGCTAGGTTTTTAATATGCAGAGCACATATAGACAGACTGGGACGATTCCTAGTGTTTTGATACATTCGGAGTGAGGAGGAAATGAGACTAGGTCTAAGCCAAGAAGCTGCCTGCCTTCCTGTTGCGTTGTTATTGCTCCAAAGCAGCAGCCAAGTTCAAGTTTGTGTTGGCAGCAATCGCTGTCGGATGATTCCAATTCAAGCTGTGTCCTTGCTCACTTTCATACACATATGTACGTTCAAAAAGGAAAACACAGCTTTTACCTTTACAACTGACCTCCTACATGGACTCCGAACACATAACCCAAATGGTTTCAACTTTTATGTATTCCACATATAAAATCATGCACGCCTTATCCACACTGACATTCAATGCTCATTTATTCACTCTTTTTTAAGGAGTGTGTGAAAGTATAGAAGATTTCATGCTGTCTGTAGTGGTTTTTGGCACAAGGCCAGACAAAACAAGGGAGTAGAAATAGACTGCTGCTTTGCTATGCTCTCTAAGGGTCACTGGACCCCCTCTAAACTACAACTCCAATACATCCTCTAGGCTGTAGCTTTTTCCACTCTGGTTGGCATTGTCTGAGTATTTGCTTCTAGAGATCAATGAGATATAGTCATCTAGTTATCCCAATACCCCAAATAATAGAGGGACCTTTTCATTTCAAGCGATAGGGCCAGGTGGAAAGGTCAAGAGTGGAAATATGTGATACCAAAAATGAAGTTGGAGCCTTATCTGCCCTACATATGATGAACCTCGTACAAAAAAGTATGGAAATATTTCTTTGGTGGATTTTCAGCATAACAATGCTTCTTAACAATAAATCATGCTGTTGAAATTCCTGTTTTCCCTTTGAAATTGTGACACATTTGTAAAGAAAATGCATTTGAGGGAGTTAAATATGCAGGCTTCCAAATGCAGCATTGATAAATTCAAAATACATTGTCAGCTTTGCAGATCAGGCTTTACACTCAGTTAAGGAAGCACTATTGAACTTTGGCAGATTTTCACACAAAGGCTCATTTGTCTTACATCTTGTCTCTCACCAGCAAGCTACATACAATTCAATGTTGACACTTTCCTTCACTTCATCGAATAATATTCACTTGCATTTCTGTGCTAAATCACCCACGGTGCACATTCAAAAGAGACAGTGTTCTGATATATAAGTGCTGGCATGTGACAGTTTCCCAGCCTTTGAAAGGGCAGGAGTAACAGGAGTAACAACGGCTGCAAGAATGTGCAAAACAAAGTGTAGAGGAAATTCATGTATTAGCTTAATTACCTTGCTCTTAATGTCTAGCTGAAAGGTTTGACCATAAGGCTCCTA
>JBAMHX010000006.1:7512897-7523245 GCA_037177515.1 Pseudomugil tenellus | reverse complement strand
ATAAATAAACTTTCCTCACAAAAGCTATGAGAAAAAAACTGACAGACTCTCTGGTATGAGGATCTGTAACTCCTCAGGAGGTTTTTAAATACATTTCTGACTACAGCTGAACATAAACCTTTTTAAAGTTCCCTTCAGTACGTTAAAATAGAAAAAATATGCTCAATAAGCTCAGGTGGAAAAAAAAAGTGGTCCAACAGCTAAGATCCTGTGACTTCTAGACAGCTATGCAGAATTTTTCCCCATTCACTAATGATTTGCATGTCAGGATGAAGAGGAATGGGCACAAAAAGTATTTACTGAGAGGAGTTTTGAATCCATTCTACAAAAGACTTTTGTATCATACAATCCCTGTGTAGCCCATTTATTATTCTATACTGTAGGCCTTTTTTTTTAATGGTAATAAAACCAAGTCTAAATAGCAATTTACCTTACAACTCTACAGCTGGCTGAAACCGGATGGGTCGTAACATGAACACAAACGTATAACAAGTAACTCATGTCTGCACGATTGACAGAATCAATTGTCTGGGATTAAAGACTACTTGGGCCAGCCCGACAAAGTCAAAGCTCAACTGATCTACAAAATGAAAGGATAATAACTGACTGGATGTGCAGCTGTCAATGCCTTCAGGATTTTGGCTTTCATCCGCAAACACTGCAGAACCACTTAAGAACACATGCACGCCTGTGCGCAGAAACGAAAGCCTTCCCTTCAAGTCGACCAATGACTGCTGGAAAGTACTAAAAAGAAATCCTCTAAGGACATTGATGACAGCAGGCACCTGTATTCTTGTTAAAAAAATAAATAAAAGCTTTTCAAATAATTACCGGCAAGTAATGGAAAAAAAATGAATAGCATTCTTCAAACCAAAGTGACTGAGTTTGAGATCAGCTTTAGAGTTATTATTACAAGTGAAATCCAAAGGGAAACAACCCTAAATGCAAGGCTTTAAAGCAGTGAATCACCAAGAAACCAGACAACAGTGTAACCCTAACTCCCAGTTTGCCCTGTTTTGAAACCAGGCAGTTTACTGCACTCCCATGTGTCATCAAACTGAACGCACCTCCTGCAGCAAGGGAGAAAATCCTCGCTTTCTTCCTGACATTAATCCTTTGCAGAGAGCAAAACCAGGTGTGCTTACTTGCACTGTCTAACCCAGGTGCTCTTCTGAATAGATCTTGATTACACTGAGGAAGCCTAGTAAAGAAATATGAGCTGGGCGAGCACAGAAAGCTTAAATATAGTCAGTTTCTGGTGTGTGTGTGCATGGGGGTATGTAGGTTGAAACTTAAAGAGGTACAGAAATAAGCCCTATCCACACATCCATAGAAATTACTCTCATAATTGTATCTATCCCTGAGAGCTAAAGGCAAAATTCGGTCATAATTTAGGAGAGACCTAATCTAACATGGGTGGACAGGCAAGCTGTAAACACATTTGTGTCATTTCCTCTCGGATTACGAAGGCATGTGGGATCATTTGGAGAGCACAAACGCAGGGAATGCATTACTCACTTTTTTTCTCCACAGAGAGGCATTCAGAACAGAAATGCAGTGACTGAACTTCATGCACTCAATGTCAGTGTAAGCTAATACCAGCAATCATTTAAAGTCAGGTAACTAAGCAGCTGCTCTTGTACAAACATGCATGGTTTAAGTTAAGAATTATGGCTGTTTTCCATACACATACAATATTTTTTAATGGCATGAAGTCAAACCACTTATCCAAGTGCTTCAACATGTTCATAACAGCTATTAGAGTTGTAAAAAAAAGTGTAGAAGAAAAAGTTCATTGTGTAAATCTCAATCAAGTAAAACCCCAGATGAGAGAAGGGCAAGGAAAAAAAAAAGAACAACCTGAAAACGGGAGATCTTGAGGACAAAGGAAGTCAGTTTAATTCATGAATAGAATGAGTCTCAAACCACACAGCTGCAAAGACATCAATGCTACCAGTTTGTATTGCAAGAAATTAGGATATGCTTGATTATCCCATCAAAACTTGAGCTAATTTATTTGTTCTTAACATTTCTGGTTCACTACTCTGTTTCATCAATAGTTTAAAAATGCCTGAATACTTAAGGGTCTTTTAAAATACTGATAAATGCAAGGGGATAGCTAATATTTTACACATATATTTACTTTATATTATAACAGAGTGAGGCAGCTGACCTTTCTTTTGAGGTTCATTTATCTGCATCGCTTTGACCATGCAGAACATCCATCCCGCCAAACAGATGGAAAAAACATGCAGTCTTCCTTAAACGCTAACAATGTATAAACTCCAGCGATGACACTGTAGGATGAAAAGCTAATTGAAAGTTAGCTTAAGCCTTTAAGTGAGCAAGGCAACAATCAACACATTCAACAAAGAGAAAAAATTAAAACGAAGCTCCAAAAACCATAAACAGCAAAGAAGCTTGAGTGAAAAGTGCAGACAACAAAAACACTGAATGCTCTTCATCATTCAAGGCTTAGTTTCTATCCATTTTTTCTTTTTTAATTTAGTGCGGACATGGGATGGGTGTGATCACCAAATAATAGGAATGTAACGATGCTTTGTGAATTGGTTGAAAATTCATATTAAAAGCCTATTAAAATGTCAATCAATGTAGAAAATAAATGATTTGACCACCAAAGACCTGTTAACAAACTCCCAGGCGCACAGTACGTAAAATACACAAAGTAAGGAAAGTACGCAAAGTATGTAAAGTACGTAATCTGGCACGCTTGACCCGGGCATCATTATTGCGTACTGTATTTGTGAATTGTAGCAGCAGCACTAAGGAGCATGGCAACATCAAGCAACTTTGAAATAGAAGATGCCTCTGCTACTTTGAAGTCAGCAGTGTGGCAGCATATTGGCTTTCCTGTGTTCACAAGTAAAAATGGCGATAAAACTACAGACGAGACTAAAATGACGCATAAGCATATCAAGACCGACACAAACAGTATGACTAATATGCTACCACTGCAAGTTAGCCTAGCCGCACACACCACTGCAGGAGAGAAGAAAAGTAAAGGGACAAACTACACGAACGAACTCAGTCCATCGCTGTTTATATAGCAAAAGACATGAGGAGTTTTTCAACTATGGAGAATGAAGGCTTTCAAGATATTTTTAGAACTTTACAGCTGAAGTACTTCATCCCGTCACATGAAACAAAAAACTTTGTTCCATGAAAGTTACAGGTGGTTTGGTGTTTGAGCAAATGGGCCTTGACATTGTTTTAAAATGTTATTTATCAAGAAATTTAGAATTTAAATCTTTATCTGCTGCATGTTTTATCCACATTTATGCTTTTTCACCATCTCGATATTCTCTTAACTGAAACTACCCATTCAACTTTGCATCAATGGAAATGCAGAACATTCCAGTTCCCACTTTTTCACATTAACCAAACCCACTTCAAAATGCAGGTCTGATCAGCTCATGTGTCAGAACAAGCTGCAAGACCTCCCAAACCTTGAGAACAAAATGCCCTCATGAACAAAAAGAAAGTTCTCACTTCTTGCAGAGTATGTAAAAGCTTACCGGTGGGCTCAGCCTTCCCTAGAGATACAAGTATGCAAAACAAAACTAAAGACAGCTACTAGCAAGAAAAAGCTCGTCCCTAAGAAAATGATCGCGTTATTTTTTTTCTATATTGATTCGGTTTCGAAACCCAAAACGCT
This sequence comes from Pseudomugil tenellus, assembly GCA_037177515.1. Lineage (NCBI taxonomy): Eukaryota > Metazoa > Chordata > Actinopteri > Atheriniformes > Pseudomugilidae > Pseudomugil > Pseudomugil tenellus. The sequence goes on along the minus strand of JBAMHX010000006.1, from coordinate 7,519,569 downwards.
GAACAAGTAGTGACACATTGCAGAATCAGTTTAAACTCTGTTTCTATTAAAAGGTCGCTGAACAAGCCATTTATTTCAACAGCTCAAACCGAAACATGCCAATGAGTAGGAGAAATGCCAGGGTCAACTGAGCCAGCACTGATATTTCCTGTTATCTGAATGTGGTGTTCATTTTAATAAAATACAGATTATAACGAAGCCTGATGACTTAACCATCAACTTTATGACCATCTTTCCAATCTTAAAACTCCTCCCACCTGGGTAGTGGGAGTTTACTGGTTAAACTGGTATCAAAGCACCAAGCTTCAGAGACTCCAGAACTGCAACAGAATAGTGTCTGTCTGAAAGAACCAACATGTCAAATGAGCCATCATTCACAGCTTGAATTCAGCTGCACCTCAGTAGAAACACTGCTTTCTAAGATGCAGAAGACAGCAGCCGGCCACATACACCCCCTAAGAGATAACCAACACCAAAGGAATTATGTTTACACCATATGTCATATGATGGCAAAAGACTCATGTTGAATGAGAGATTCCTGATGTGGTCATGTTAACCATCTTTAGAGATATACTGTCATTTTATACATTTAGTGTATTCTTTTCTTTTTCTTCAGTAAGTTTGATTATTTTATCCCGATCAATTCAAATTGGACACTGAAGGGAAAAATAAAATTGTATTTTTTTTGGCCATGTCAATAAAGCCTACATTGTACCAGATCCAAAAATCAAACTGAATTGAGCTAAGGAGATAGTAGTAGAGAAGGTCTATTTGATGTCAATTATTTTTTAATGAAGAGCAAAGCTGCAGGATGATTACCATTATTTGAACAGAGTTCATAATCTCTGAACCAAAAGTCTTAAAACAGCAGTGATATATTTTTTCAACCAAATCAACAACAGATCTGGTCGCAGAGGGTGAGTTTACACATGCTTATGTTGATTCAGATAAACTCTAGTGCCACTGATTTCTTCATGTTCTCTATTTAAAATGAGCCTTGTTACTAACCTTAACTTGCTAAGTTGCTATTTGTACATAGAAATTTTTGTGAACACACCCCCAAATTTCAAACTTTACGTTAAAAAAGATACATTAAACAAATATAGATCCAATTGCATTAAGCTGCTGATTGACTGATATATAAAAAACAGCCATTAAGGTATGTGGTTGTCAATTCAGTTATTAAAAGTTTAACACTTAAAACAACAGTAATCATTGTAATTTGTTACATTAATTTGTTTGGTCCAGAGAAACCAAAGTCAAAATGAACACCTCCACCTACAGAGAACCAAGATTTACATACTTTACGGAAAATAAACCAAATGATAAACTCAAATTCATGTATAATTCTTAATGCATAATAGTTTTAACACCCAAGAGGTTTTACTGCTTTTACAGGTCATAAATGATCACAAACAGACTGTTTATCAACGTCAATTGTTGTTTCATTGTCAGTCATGGCTACAGGGAACTATGAAGTGAGCAGTTGTGTCTTTTTTTCCTACAATGCACAGAAACATTTGCCCAAACACACAAAAGCAGAGAATGGAAGAAATTCTTGGGGGTAGTTTAGTTTGCGCTCTCTAATTAAATTGTTCTTGTTCTTTTGAGGTCATCTTCTGCATAATAGTGTTTAGGCTTCATGCTAGGTCGTGAGGAACCCGTCTCAACCCGCAATGCGTCTCAGTCAGGACAATATGACAAACTCCAAGGACCCAGAGAGACAGCAAACATCCAGGCTTGGAGCGCAGCACAGCTAAACTGATTCAAAATAAGCCAAATACCTCCTAACTTGGAAAAAAAAGTGAAAGAGGATAATTTATAAATAAATTATCCAAGATGTGTCAAAGTGAGATGATTATTATTTTATGATAATAATAACTTTGTGTAATACTAGAAATTGAAGGTGATAATAAGAACTGTTGATCGCATTTCCAACATGTTTGTAAGGCTTCCAGCTAAAACTTACACTGTCTTGTAAACCAATTGTCTTCATTTATGTGCACAATTATTTACCCACATAAACTATACTTTGCGTACAGTAAACAGCATCCCAAGATGAATGTGGGAGCAGATTTAGAAGCACTTTGTGGCTCCTAAAAGATGTTAAATATGGTTACATGATAAAGCAGCATATTAAGATAACCGACTCAGGAATAAGATCTTGTGTAAAGGGAACATTTAGTTTTAACTAAAATAAATAGTCAATGTTACCAGTTAAGCTGCCAGATGTTCAGGACCAATGTAGCTTCAGAACAGCTAACTAATTAGCTCTTTTTCTGTCTCTTACAGCTGACTACTGTTACAATATTACTATTAATACTATTGCTATATACTACTATTATATTCCTCAACATAAACTTTAGCTTTGATAGATGGTATAATTTACTTGAGTTTTCAAAAGAGCATCTGAAAAATTCACGCTTTTTGCTCGTTTATAAATAATTTAATTTTGTTCTGACCCGAGAAAACTCAAGTTCAAACTTCTTATAAAACATGTTCCTTTCTAACCCATCACTTACCACAACCTCCATTTTCTCTATTATCTAATCATGCACCCTGCCCCGGGATTTTATTTAATCGCTAACCACCACAAAACACAAATGCTCAACACAAAGCTTTGAGTCTCTGAGTGTATGTCACTGCCACTTGTTCTCTTCTGTGGAAACACCTCAACAGACAATTCCTTACAAATGGGTATGACTTTAAAAGTATTCCAACATAACTAAAGCCATAATAATGCTCAGCTTGTGTCAGTATGGTGTGCATTTCATGCCCACTTATTGTGAAGGAACTTGGCACACATAAGTAGAAAAATCCAGATCAGTACCCTTGCTTGCTGGTGTAACAGTAAAGTACAAATCAGAGGTCTTAAATCCTGGTCCTTGAGGGCCGATGTCCTGCACGTTTTCCAAGTGTTCCTGCTGGAGCACACCTGACTTGGTCTTGGACAAGCTTTGTACATGTTTGCTTAACATACATTGATATGAATCAGATGTGTTTCAGCAGGCCTCTGGAAAACCTGCAGGGACACTGGCCCTCGAGGACCAAGGTTGAAGACCCCTGGTACAAACGCCACTTTTGGGTTTAAGACTTTAACATTACTTTAGCAAATGGAGGAGAGGCTAAAAATTACCTTAAAATACAATTGAGGCATACACAAGTATAATTTGTAAAGGAGGATAAACACAAGGGTTACTCCAGTGTGATGTCAGGAGCTGAAACTGAATCTAATCCCATTAAAGTGTATGTTACAGCCTGCTGGAAAAAACACACTACAAGGATTAATCCATAGCCTGTAAGCTGATATAAATGTGTTTGATCATTAACTTAACATTGAAAAAAATATAGAATAGCACTAAAGTAAGACAATAGGCTTTTGCCTGTCAGACATCTGTGTCAACTAACTAACTAATATATATATATATATATTGGATCATAATCAAATAAATAAAAAGGTGTACAGAATATGGATGTCACTATGCATCCACACTTAACTGTTTCTTTAATTCTAACTTCCATGAAAACGTTTTACAAACACATATTCATCAATCTGTGTGATTATTAATATGCTTTGACATGGCTGTAGTGAATACTCACAGTGTGACTGTTGTGTTTGGGAAGGAGTCCGGAGGTAACACCTGATGCAGCTCCATGTTGCTGCAGACCACTTTGTCCGAAGGCAGGCTCTTCCCACCGCTTTTCGCTCGTTCATCGGACGACTTGCAGGGAAACGGCACCGCAGAGCCCCGGCAGCCGCTCAGCAGCAAAATTACCAACAACTGCCCCCAACCCACCCTCATTTTAGCGCACACGACCAGAAAACCACTGCAGCATTGGCAAATAAAATAACCTTTTGATACTATAAAGGGGACAGAAAGCTTTAAAATGAAGATTTAGAGCCAGCCAAAGATAAGAGCTTCGCCCGGATGCTGTTTGGCTCGAGCAAGCCTTCCTCCTCCATTTCTCGACAGGCTCTCCCCTTTTGCTCGGCGGGTTTCGGTCCAAATGAGGTGTCCTTTGTTTGGCAAAAAACTCATTTATAATTCCCACTCCATCTTGGCGTGGCGTCCTTTCCCTGCAATTCCACAAATCCGGGAAACGTAGAAAGATAATACGTAGTATCGCCGCTGCTTATCCGGATAACTCTCACGGTTATTGAACGCTTCTCTTTGTTGGACGAAGCGTTTGTCCACAGGTCAGAGTGTTGGCGGCTGCAGTCATCCCAGGTTGTCCGCTCCAACTTCAGGAAATGCCTTTCAGATTTTCCTTTTGAAAAAAGGGGGAAAAAGTTTACTTTAACTCCTCTGAACGCTACTTTGAACTCCGAACTTGACCAAATAAGCGCGAGTACATGATCCCAGAACAGCCACAGGAAATTACTTTTCCAAAAGAAAAAATAAAACGTTAAAAAAATATCAAACTTTTCTTCGACCTAAGAAACACTTTCAAATCTCAAAAAGCAAACTAATATCTCTCAATTGCGTTAAAATCGTTTTAAATTATCTAGTGTTTAAAAGTATACTAAAGAGTTTTTAGTAGATTGGGAGGTCCTGATCCGGGTTCCAGTGGACCATTGGACAGCACAATCAGTTCCATTCAAACAACTTCCGGTCTACCTGCCAGAATAAAATGATTTTTATTACGAGAAAAAAAAATGACAGAAAAAAAGTAAAAGCTCCGATTTGGTACAGAATTTGTCAACTATTGGATAAGAGACTAAACTATGTTTGAAAATAAAGCATATGTAAACAGATAAAAAGTTAGTTAAGTTGTGTTTGTCAATGAAACCCATTTACTAATATTAACTGTTACTGAAAAAGCCCGATTTGTGATTTCAAACCAGGTATAACTTGTGATGATTGTATTTTTAAGGAATGTGCAACAGAGTTAAAGTGTACACCCAATACAACTCGCAGTCTCTTGTTGATATCAAATGTTGTTTTGTGACATACATCCCAACTCTACTCTTATAATTTTTAGAAGTAATTATTCAACACTACATGTTGTAGTAGTTTATTTAAACTTTGTATTTTTAGGTACACAACCAAAGATGAATTCATGAACAACTTTTCAACCAAAAGCAAACTGTTTAGATCAGGGTTTTTTTTAAGTCAAATTCCATTTATGCAAAGAGTTGTGCAAACATTTTTGCCACCACAAAGCACTTTCACTTAATCTATGTGAGTTTTTATGGCTTTGTGTAGTTGTCTTTGCTTAAATAAACTATTCTTCAACCTGTGATCTTTCCATCTGTGAGCGTCCTAACTTGTTCAGTCTGGTTTGAAGCGGCTATTAAAGACAAAGTCATATGAGAAGTTAAATCCTTGATTCTACCAGACAAATAAGGGGGACTCTCAATGTATAGTGAGTTATTTCATGCTGAAAGTCAACAAAAGGAGAGCAGACAACAATGATTGACCTTCTTCACAGTGGCTATTTTATTAGTTTGTTAATCTTCTTTGACAGAACATGAACAGGCACTTCTCGAATAAAATTAATTAAGAAAAAAATATGTAATGTATGTTTGATTGATTTATTTATTTCAAGCAAATTAAATAAAAAAAATGTAATTCTATGTACAGTACATAACTGTGCTACAGATGCAGCATGAGAATAAGTCCATTTTTCAACATTAACAAAGCATTCATGTTTTGCCAGTTTATTCATCCTTTAAAGAATGTAGCTGCAAAGCTCCTGCTGCATTGCTTGCAGCAAAAGATTAAAAAAAAAAAGAAAAGAAAACACAAGCCCATCATGGTGTATGCTGGCCTGCTATCAGTTTACCTACTTTGTTATAGTAAACCCGTTGCTGTATCTGCCTCAGATATTAAGAAAACTAAACGCAAACTAACAAGCAAAAACAACCATGTCACAATGTTCAAACAAGTTCATTAAACATGCTTCTGTTTTACATGAAAATAATCAAGACAGAGTCAAATGCCGTTCAAACGTGTTTATTTTAAAAGAATGTATATACAATTTGTCATTGTTTGTTTTCATCCAGTTAAGTAATTTAGCACTCAGTAAAATGTATGTAATTTTGGGACAGATGCTTTTTCATTTCAGCCTAAAACTGCTCCTGACATAGAGCTGATGCCTACCTGCAAATGGCACAATAACCTCCTGTGGAGATCCTTTATTTTAACTTCCTGCTTATGCCTCCATGTGGACTGTAAGTGCAGCTGCAAGCAGGAGTGGTTCACTACTACTACTAATTTATACTGTCAACGGTCACTCGTCTGCATATTTTCAGTCCCAGTTCAATCCGTTTTTAGTTCATTTAATACTTCAGTTTTGCAAATGTGGAGGACACATTTATTCAATTAATTAATGATGTATTTAATTAATTCTTTGCAGCACTTTCATTCCTCCATATGCAAAACATGCCATTCACTTATAAAATCTGTAGTGTATTTGAGAGGAATACAACAGGGTTTAAAGCAAACAATCAGGGTAAACTTGTATATAAGAGAATAAAACAATATATCTAATACTAATGAAGATTTTACTTCATTAATCAAGTTTAGATAAATGTTCTTTTAGTACAATGGAATTAAAGACTTCAAACTACAACTTTAAGGATGAAAAGAAAAACAATAATAATAATAACAATAATAATAATAATAATAATAATAATAATAATAATAATAATAATAATAATAATAATAA
>JBAMHX010000006.1:7485296-7508289 GCA_037177515.1 Pseudomugil tenellus | reverse complement strand
TAGATAGATAGATAGATAGATAGATAGATAGATAGATAGATAGATAGATAGATAGATAGATAGATAGATAGATAATAAAATAACCCACAAGTTTTGGTGCAAAGACTTCGCTTGGAGAAATTTGAACATGGTAACAAATCTGGAAAGTTCATGGCTAACCAACTAAAAACCAAGAGAACAACAATCTCCATAAATAATCCAGAAGGAAATATCAGCCATAACCCAGAAAAGATAAATAATGTATGTAAAGAATGCTATAAAACATTAAGTCACTAATAGACACAAAATATGAAAATATTTATCAATTTCCTAGTAATAAAATTGGAAGATGAAAACAAAGTAGCTTTGGATTCACCTATTTCAGTCTGAGCTACATGAAGCTCTGCAGCATATGCCCAACAGTAAAGCACCAGGACCAGATTAATTCCCAGCTGAATTTTATAAAGAATTCTGGACAACACTGGCTATTCTATAATATGATCCAGGAAATAAAAGAAAAACAAACAATATCTTCAAATATGAATTAGCTAATATTACAGTATGATTAAAACCAGGAAAAGACCCCACACTTCCATCTAGTTACCGTCCAATTTCATTAATAAATGTAGATCTTAAAAAAATGAGTAAAGCTCTCTAAAAAAACAACCCCTCTCATTATACATCCAGACAAAGGGGTTTAATAAAAGGAAGAAACTCTTCTACTAACATAATTAGATTAATTAACCTTATAGATTATTCTAATGTACATAATCTGGAGACCACAAAAAAGGAGGTCTGGCCCATGGTGGGCTGGGGACCCTGGCTCTCCGCTGGTCTAGGTTGGCTCCTCTGCCTATGCGGTTGTTTCCGTGCTCTTGGGGCCCTGGGCCTGTGCTCTGCCTGCGCTGGTTCCATTCCCACTGAGTGTGGGAAGCTCGGACTGGGATCTCCCCGTGCCGCCCACTGGATGGATGCTGGGAAGCCTCTGGGGGGTGGCTGGTGTCCTGGTTTGGGGCTGGCTTTGCCCTGGTCTCGGGGTTGTCCCGGCCTACCTCTGACCTTTTGGGTAGAGGGGGGTTGCCTGAGCATGTTCACTTTCACTTTCACCTCGTATGTTCTGCATGATGAAATAGTAACTGAGGTCTCGTTAAGATTTATTCACTAACAGCCATTCTTTCTTCTTTATGTGCCTTATATGTTTTTTTATTTTGCACCTATATATTTGGCTTATTCATGTCTGGCGCTCCTGACACTTATTGATTTTGTCTCCCTCCCCAGATTATCAAGAGGATCTATGTATATACATATCGTTCCTCTTGACAAAGCAAATTTACTCAGCACGACACAGCAGACAGACCATCATCCTGCCTGATTTAATGCTGGACATGACAAGTTATTTGCAAGAGTATTTTACTCTTATCACATGTTTTATGGATAAAATACTGTGATATGATGTTATGTTAAATTTGCAAACTGTATAAAGGTTTTATAATTATTAAATATATTTTTATTTATTAGCTCTGAGCATGATGTAAAAAAAGCTACACATTGTTTCTGACTGGATAAATATAAATAAAAAATAGAGATGAACAAAAAATATCACTCATACATTTAGACTGAGCCTTTAAAAATGGATATCAGCACCTGACATGCCTGCATTTTTTATAATGCAACAATATTATGTGCTGGTTTAGGTGGATGGCAGGCAGATGGCAAAGGACCAAGCATCTGGGACACATTTTGTCATGAGAAAGGCAGAGTGTATGCAGACCAAAATGGAGATGTGACCTGTGACAGCTACAGGCTGTGGGAGAAAGATCTGGAGTGTATTCAGCAGCTTGGACTTACACACTATCGCCTGTCTCTCTCTTGGGCCCGCCTTCTGCCTGATGGTACCACACAGCATGTAAATGATCGAGGTATATCCATCTTCCTGAAACCAGAATCAAACCAAGTCTTGATGATGATTTCCATGCAGTTTTAGTGTATTATTTTCTATCCAACAGGTGTTCAGTACTACAACAAAGTGATCAATGATTTGCTGGCCTGTGATGTATCACCCATGGTTATGCTGTACCACTTTGACCTGCCTCAAACTCTCCAAGATCAAGGTGGCTGGAAATTGCCGTGTATAGCAATCATCTTTGACAACTATGCCAAGTTTTGCTTCCAAACATTTGGGGATCGTGTCAAACTTTGGATCACAATTAATGAGCCGTATGTGTGTGCCAAACTGGGTTATGAGGATGGCATCCACGCCCCGGGGTTGAAAGAAAAAGGCATCTCTGCCTATGTGGTGGGGCATAACATGCTGCGTGCTCACGCCATGGCTTGGCACAGCTACAACTCTTTGTACCGAGCAAAGCAGAAAGGTGCTGTGTCCCTGGCCATCAACAGTGACTGGTTTGAGCCACTGGACCCAGGCTGCAGTGAGGACATCGCTGCTACTGAGCGTGCGCTTGCATTCACATTGGGATGGTTTGCTTGGCCCGTGTTTGTTACAGGGGATTATCCGGAAATAATGAGATCTGCCATAGATGCTGAGAGCAAGAAACTTGGATACAACGGTGCCTCAAGGCTGCCCCACTTCTCTAAAGATGACCCTGCTATTTTAGGAACAGCTGACTTCTTTGCTTTGAACCACTACACATCCCGCAAAGTTAAACCAGGCGGAGGTTGCAAGCAGATGTTAAGTATGAAGAGTGACAAAGATTCAGAGGAAGTTTTAGATCCATCCTGGCCCATCTGTGGGGTCTCTTGGCTGGCTGTAGTGCCACATGGCTTAAGGAATCTTCTTAAATACATAAAGGTAAAAATTAAATCAGAATTGTTTTAAAGTACTCTTTTTTTTAAAAATGTTATGGTCTGCTCTAAATTTGCCAAATTAACTCCACAGAACTAAAAAAACAGACCTCCCAAAAAGCCTCATACACATTACTTACATTTCAATCTAAACATAAAGTTATCACTCTTATTTTTTTCCTTTATGACCAACTACATCTCTTATCTTTTATTTTGAATGCAGTAATCTTTCTTTCAACACCTCCAGAAAACACATCGATGCTTCATTAGTGCTGTCACATTGAATGAAATAGTTACTTTGCTGAAAAGTGTTTGCAAACGAGCAATTTCCTGGTGTTGTGACTTGTCACAGGCCATTAATTTGAGCCTGGCACTGTTAAAAAAGCAGCCAAACTGCACCCTGTAGAACAATCTGTCTCTCCTTTGAATGTTTGACAACCGTGATGCCTTGTTTAAAAAAAAACATTTGGCCTTTGACCTTTCAGGACACCTTTAGAAACCCAGTGGTGTACATTACAGAGAATGGCTTCTGTCAGGTGGGGCCGGTTACCATCCAGGATGTTCAACGTTGTGAGTTTTACAAGAGGACCATCTCAGAAGTGGACAAAGGTAACAGCTGGTATATAAATACTACTAAACACTGTGTAATAGTAATGGAAAATTGACATTCAACTATAATAGATGGGACCAATGGTAGGGAAAGTATGAAATTAATCCAGTAATTTTTAGAAGTTGAATAGTTTAGTAGTGTTTAGTTAATCTAATATGGAATTACAGTTTGACAAATGATCTCTTTATAAATTAGTCAAGTTCATGCCTATTCGGAGTTTAAATAACTAAGTCATCACACATGGACATGTCTTTAGTACCTCTTAACATCAGGATGTAACACACAGGATTAGAGGTGTAAGAAAATATTGATATATCGAAATATCGGAATATTTTGTGTGACCTGTAACACTTTTCTTATCAGCAGATGTTTACTCATAAGGCAGATTTTCATTTATTTATTAATCATGTACATAAATAATTTTTTTATTTATGCTGCATTGAAGTGTAACCTCCCTGTTCTTTTTCTGTAAGTTGGCTGAAGCATCTTTGAGTGTTTTCTAGGCTGTGAAAAATGTCTTAACGTTAAATTGTAGTAAAGAAAAATCAGTTTTTTGCCTTATTTAGTGTATTACAATATATTGCAATATATTGTTTTGTTACCCCTGTATTGTGATACATATCATATCACCATATTCTTGCAATACACACCCCTGCATAGGTCACCCTGTTTTCATTGCATGGTGCACAATGACAAGACTCAACTTTTTGCTGACATAATTTGAAGTGGCATTAATTTGTACTTCATACTTTTTCTTTTTAAGTGCAACCCCTGAAAAATCCACTAAAACCCATTAACATATGTCTTCTAGTTGCAAAGGGGATGTTTTTCACTAGCCTTCTGTCCTGATTCAAATAACTGCTGTGGGTATTTATCAGCGCCAGCTCAGCATGGTACTGATTGGAGCACAAAATCCATTTGGACATGCTAATTTTCACTTCGGATGCTGGAATAAATCTACAGGTGCCGCCCATGTTTTACAAAAACACACATTTGCTGATGATTAGGTTTCCCACTAGGAGCTAATCTTGCGGACAAATGCAGCGAAGATTGCTCACTTTTCTTCTTTGTGTCACTAAAACAGCTAGCGGTCACATTTTGTCCTGCTTTGTGGAGCTAATGTCCAAAATGAAATTTTTTTTTATCTAAGAAAGTCTTACTAATTACTGTGATCTGTGATCCAGCACACAGAAGAATACAGTGCAACACCATCCCTTCATGTTGGTGCAGTTACGCTCATGTCTCCTGGGTGGTAGTATTATAACAAACACAGAGGAAAAAGGGGCTACCAGTGAATGTATCCATGTTTAATAAGCCAATTTAAATGATTAATGTCTGCTGTAGAAACGGGAAAAGAAACTGTAACAATAATGATGCACACATGGCAACAATCTTTGCACACTGGGGGAAAACAGCAATCTGTAAATCCATGTGCATGGTTTAAAATCCTTAAAAGTAGATTGTAAAATGGTGTGAATGCGCAAGAACATTTTGAAATACAGATGTGCATCCACACAGGCTTCCTCTGCAGTCTAAATGAAAATATGGATGTAAGGAAATAGTTTTTCTTTTTACGATGTCACAGGTCAGGGTTAGCCAGGACAAGCAAAGTTACAGAGTTTTCAAAAACATTTGTTTCAAGATTATTTCCACTATGAATGGATTTAAGCAATTTTAGCCCTATTGAGACCACACATTTCTAATGACTGTTTCAGCTCATAGGGCAGATTACCATCTAACATCTTGATATTATACTTTCTCTTTTGGTAATGTCATCAGTTGTTGTATCCTCTACTGTTTCAGTAAAAACTGCTCAATATTCTGGCTAATATTTGTCAACAGAGAACAACAAAGCATCAAGACAATGTATATATGTTCACATTTCACAAGCATTTGATAACAAGGCTGTCAGAAGCGATGGCTGGGGGTGTATCCCCGAATGTCCCAAATACTTCAGTTCCCCAACCCCTCGAATAGACACAATGCAATAATATTAAGATGTACATTCAGTCACAAAGCTCCACCTGGTGTTGAAACTTTGAACCAGCCCGGTCAGAACAGGATGCATCCTGAGGTCATGACCCTTTATTTGCACTTGATTTGAGGTCAATGAGAGAAATAGTTCCAGAGATATAGCCAATAATTGGATTTTTGGTGAATAAAGCCCAATAAAAAATGATTTAAATCGCCACCTAGTGAGGAAAACATAAATTTGATAGTCGTGAAATTTGATACAAGTCGTCCCTGAGGATTTAAGGTCAGTTAGACAAATAGTTCCTGAGATATAGCAAAAAAATCAGATTTTCCGGGAATAAAGTGCCACCTGGTGGGGAAACCACACATCCTCTGGTAGTGAAATTCGATACAGATCGCCCTCTTAGGGACCTAAACAGCTAAATACTAGGACCTAAAATATCCAATTGTAAAAACTGTTCGAGGTATCGCACTCACACGAAGGATATCCTGCAGCGGCAGTGGACACTGTGGTCGTGATGAAACCATTATATCCCAGACACTCCGTGTTTATCTTCAATAAATGGGAAACCATGCAAACGTCACAAAATAAAAACAAAACTGAAGAAATATAGTGGCTCCATCAGGAATTGAACCCCAGTTTACACTGTAAATTTACTTTGTATAAGCTCCGCAGGAGTCGTGTTCGCTTCAACAACAGCTGTGTTTTTAGCCTGAGGGGAAGGGAGGGTCCAATATTGCTGCGGGTGACAGATGCTAAAAGACACATTGTGTGTGGCACATAGTTAAAAGTGTTTTTGTAAAAACAGACGGATTCATCACCAAACATATGGTAATGAGTTGCCATGCAGAAATATCAAAATGTCATTATCTAGCTGTAGATCAGCAATTAACCTCTTTATAATTATAAATGGCTAATATTTCAGTTACACACCTTTTGAAAGCAAAATTTGTATAATCTAATTAGTCAGAAAATCATCTTCAAATTTTGTCTTATCTTTTTTAGACTTTCATTTATAGATAGGTAAATAAGAAAATACCACTTTGTTGCCTGATAAATGGCTATATGCATGTGTATCTATCATTGCAGTCATAAAACCAGAATTAATGCATAACTTTTCAAGCTGACAGCTGATAAGCATAAAACTGGGCGTCATTAATGTTCTCTCATTACACATAAATCATGCTGCTGTTGTGATTTCAACACGTTATAATGATGTTAATCTTTCCTCGTGTCATGTTAGCAGTTCACAGATTAATTAAAAGCAGTTGCTGGGGAAGTAGTAAAGGAAAAGGGGAAGGGAAGAAGAGCTTAGATAGTTGCAGCTCTAAGTGTGTTCTATGTGTTTCTTTTTGTGTTTAGCCATTCACGAAGATGGGGTGGACGTCCGTGGATATTTTGCATGGTCACTGATGGACAACTTTGAATGGGCCGATGGATTCAGCGTTCGTTTCGGGCTGTTCCATCTGGACTTCTCAGATGTAGAACTGACTCGAACAATATACCAGTCTGGGAAGGAATATGCAAAGATTATCTTAAAACACAAAACTGCTCAATTGAATTGCAAGCAGTTGATGAAAGAGCAACATACTTGATGAGATGTTTCCTCAATGCTGATGGGATAAAAACCATATATATGCTGCACTGGACTGTTGCATTTATTCATAAGGCATGCCAGCAAATATTATCTTAATATTCTTAACAAACTCGGAAAAAACCCAACCTGTTGCTATTAAATACATGCTAAATATCTAAGTAAAGACTGATTTATTTGGATTTAAAAATATGCTGGAGTTAAACTGGAACAGAACAGAGTTAAACTGGAAATTGGCAACAACAAGTTTGTATATTACGCGTTTTGCACCAGTGTATTTAAAAATCCCAACATGCATCACAAGTTCAGGCCATCTTGCCTTCAGTCTGCGATGACCTTGCTTTGTTTTCTTCATTGCAGTAAGAGTGAAAGAGTCACCTGTGCTTTTTATCACATCCACACAACTTTTTCATACACTCCAAGCATAAAGTTTCAGAAGCCCAGACTGTCCTTTTGCGATATTTAAAAAAGTGTGATTTATAATCTGGAAAATATGGTAATAAATAAACCAGTAGGCTGCGTATAGTTACACCTTTATATTGGTAGTAAACAATACTAACAGCGGTATCATCATTTACAAGCATTATGAAGAGAATCAACACATATTTCTTTCATAATTTATGAGTTCTGCATTTGTGAAAAGCCTTCTGCTCTGGTAGAGTTTCTCAATCTCTAAAACAAGCAGTATTTGGCTTTGGGATGCAGGAACAATGATGAATCCAAGAGCATAGTACAATACCTGCCATTTCATTGCACACCTTTTCAGCTCACCAAGTATCAAGTGTGTAGGTGGAATGATGCAAGTGCCGATAAAAACTATAGTTGATTTAGTTGATATTGTGATTACATTTAAGAAGAAGAACTGTGATTTTCTGTATGCAGCCAGAAATTTGGAATGCGTATCAATCGATGTGTTCTTGCTTCATTTAAACAAATATGGCAGTCTTGCATGAAAACAGGCTCTGTGTAATGTGAGCTGACATCAAAGAGAGGCCTGACATGCAGAAATGATCAGGAAACCAAAGAGTGCAGCAAATTTATCTCCTTTAGAAATGTAAAATGTCTCACTATGCATGTTGAGGAATGAGAGTATGAGGACATGCAAGCACATAAAGGTTTTGTAATTAACAAACAGCTTAAAGCATGTCATGTATATTTTAAAATAAAGAGATGGAAATGAGTCATTTCTTCTGTGCTTGGTTATCATTATGTATTTAGAGCCATATAAAAATGGGATTAAATATAAGAAGACTTAACCATGAGTCATGACAATGCCATCCAGGTACATATAGATTAGAAAGCAGAGGGGTACCTTCGAGAGAAAAAAGATGAGCTGCCAAAAGGAAGTGAACATGATATTATTGCAGTCTTACCTGCACAGCTGCGTAAGTTGTACCTTAAGGAGAAGAAACTGGGAACATGGAAAAAACAATCCTGCTTAATCTATCTGCACACTGTTGTAAAGAGGAAAGAGTCTTTAGATGGAGACCTGATCATTGCAAAGCAAAGCAAGCTTACAAATGAATTTCAGATTCTTTTATTATTGCTTTTTTATGGAAACAATTTGCTGTCTTGAATTTAGCTGCATATTGTTAGAAGTTTATAATGCACAAGGCTAAATCCTATATCATCAAACAGCATGAGCAGCAGAGGTGAGTTTGAAAGCATCTGTTTATAGGATTATTCTGCCACCGTGTGGTGAGCACAGGAAGTACAGTTCTAAATGCAACAGTTCAGACCACAACTGTGCCACATGATGTGCTGCTTTCATATACAAAATATATCTTGTTGGTTAAACAGTAAAAAAGAGATACAGCTTTCTAACCACAATACATCATATATTTAACTAAATTTATATGTATGCTGTGATGTGAAGGAAAATGCCATTTATATTCTGTTTTGGGAGACTGTTTTTATTATTAAGCATGGTGCATCGTGACACCCAGTTGGCTGTGCTTACTGTTTTCAGCAGATGTGAGTAATACACTTGTGGCCCTCTTCCATCTATGTCGAGTCAAGTGAGAATCTGCTTTGTCTTGTGATGAATAACAAGCTTTTGCAGAATCATGAATAATGTCATTGTTGCTTGCATCACAACTTCTGCTTTCAAAAACAAAGTTCAGCCACATCTTATAGTATTTTAACACATATTATGTTCACCCAACATTTGAAACTCTCTTGGTGGATGTAGATAATCCCAGCAGAGCAACCTAAACACGTATACACAGAAATAAAGCATAACATAGATTACAACTTCAGTCTAATGTGGAGAAAAGTTTAAAACAGATATGGATTGTGTTTCCCATGATTCACTGATTTAGCTCCTTAGCGACTGGAATCTGAAAGAGATTAGTAATCCCAGCAAATGTCCTCCAGTATTGATGGATTCCAGTTTCTTCTGTCAGTAGCTGCTTGGGTGGAAGAACCTCCAGCGTTGCTGAATTGATTGAATGAAAAATAACCGAGGGCTTATTCTCCACTTTGTGAATGTTGAGATTATTCATTTGTGAGGGGCTGAGGAATAATATGTGCCTATTGCTACTTGGAAAGCTTAAATCATTAATTAGCATTTAAATTATTCACTCTTGCAGTGTCTTTAATAGCCCAAATATGAATGCTCGACTTCATTACAGTCAGTAAAATTTATTCTGATTAGGCCGAGATGAAGGAAGTCAGAAAATGAACCATTTCTAAACGTGCTTTCCAATTAAGTGTCAGATACATCATGTGAATAGATATGTTGCTTTTGACAATGAGTTAGCACGTTTAATTGTTACATTCGATCTAATTCGCTGGCAGAGATTTTACCCCGAGGAACACGGTGGTAAATTACAAAGAGAGGCCCATTTGTATTTGACCAAACTTAACTCATTAGGTTTTGGCAGACATTATGAAATATTCAATAACCGAGACGTTCATTTAGTTAGTAGCTAAATTATTAAGTCCATTTCGAGTAAACTATCTTCACTGTGAATGATAGAAACGGCACAATCGTGTAAATCAGTTTACTGCTTACAGGTGCAAAGGGTATGACTTCTAGCATGTAATTACCCTTTTCTGTTTACTGATTACTCTCATATGCATATTCCCCAGAGAAATGCTATAATTAGATTGTTGCTTCAATATCACCATGATGAGATGTGAGCCACTCCTTTTCTCAGGAGCACAGATACAAATCTCTTTTTTTTCCTTTGTCTGGTTCACTCAGTCAGCTGGTGAGGGACCATTGAGAGCCCCAATCCACCACTCCACCAGACTTTGTGGTCCCCCCCCTTCTCCTCCTTTCTTTTGCTGTTATTCTCTCACTCTTCAGCTCATCATCTTCCTCTCTTCTAATCGTATTGCTCATTTTCCATTGACAAGTGAGTATGAGAGGAGAGGGGGGAAATGAAGAAAAAAAAGCACAAACTTTCTAAATCCCATTGACCTACTTTGCCAGACATTTCACTGGGAATGCACATGAGTGTAAAAGAGTTTCAAGAAGAAATGTTTTCTCATCCCCCCCACTCTCCTTTCCATCTTCCTCAAAACTAGCCTCTTTTTTTTCCTCTTTCAGCTGGAGGCCATTTTCCCTCGCATCCCGTATTTGATCCTGTATGAGCACTAACAGTATATTATACAAGTGGATAAACGCCTTACGCTGGCATAACTGGCGCTTTGGAGCTCTGTCACAACTTTAGACAGTGGCGTAAGAAGCGTGACATTGGAGTTTTTAAAAAGGCGCTTTGGAAGGCCTCGCATGTGATTGATGAAATTGGTGGCGGAGACAAGACTGAAGGGGATGAATACTGCAAGACCTCGAAGACAGTAAGTGGAATTATAACAGACCCACGCAGAGAACTAAAGCGGGAAGGCAACGAGAAAAGACAAGGAGAGAAAGACAGTTCAAATCTTTTCTTTTGAGCCCCCCTCCTCCCTGAGGGACCGCAGATGACCCTGCTAATGACTGTCAAAACTTCAACTCCCTCGAGTGTGATGCTGCTGTGTTATGGGAGGAGGTTCACAGACCTGCCTGAAAAATTGAAAGCTCGTAGAATATTCCGCTACCCCTGGGTGCTCTGTTGGGGCTGGTGTTTGGGGGTGGGGGTGGGCACATGCAGAGATTGGTATTCTGGGTGTGAATGTGTATGTGCGGTGGGTAAGCCCAACAGTGGTAGCGGCAGAGAAGCCCCCCTCCGTGTACGTGTGTGCGGTGGCCAATGAGGCGAGCGCTCTGTTTCGTGGGAACAGTGGTGGTAGCGTGAGTGAACACAAGTGCGAAAGGGAAAGAGACAATTTATGAAACTTTTAGAACTGAGGTGACTAACTGTGAAGACGGGTAGTTATTCGGCCTGGATCCAAGCAGAGAGACTAATGGGGTGGATATAACCTTGTGCTCCCAATATGCAAACACATTGTCATCATGAAGACTCAAAATTCTGCTATCCTCTTGGCCTTCATTATTTTTAGTAGTAATAACCAAGACAAATGGTAATATCTGGGACAGACTTGCTATAACATAATCCTTTTGTCATAAAATGTATTATTCTGTGTAAAATCTTTATCAGTAATGAAGGGAAATGTGCTGAAAATGGCTTAAATCCTTCATCAGAATAAGCTGGGATTCTATTAAGATTTCATATTTGTGAATAATATGTAATTTTTAACTCATAATCAAAAGTGTTGATAGGAATGCTTTGCTTTTTTAGGTCTTCAACCCATTAAAAAATGTGTTTTTTTTTTAATTATAATCCTGATGTGGTACACAAGCCAGTCTGAAGACAAATGAGAGGACATCAGCATTAAAAAAAACATTCAAATGTTCTTTAAAGATTTAATTTAGAAGTTTGCATTTTCTTCCCTTGGAGTTAATGATATTATTTATTGATGCAATTTTTATAAAGGAATCAGAAGGAATCCGACGGCACATAGTGCTTCAGGAACTTCATGGATTGCTGAGCATTCGGGCCGTTTCCAGTGGGAAACCTTTGTCTAACCCTGCAATCTAAGTTACACTGACACGAGTCGAACCTTTTCTGGGATCAGACATCTGGGATGCGAGGTCACACAGTGGAAACATGTTTCATGTTCAAACAAATCTGTAAGATATATATACTGTTGGAAGAAAAGTCGGCAGAGAAGTTCAATGAGATTTAAGAAAAACATATACTGCCTTTAAGACGAAATCTTCTCAAGGGATGTCCATGCATTTTTTAAACAACACAATGCAAAATTATTATTGTCTGCATTATTATTAACCACATTATTATTAACAAGGCAAGACTGAAGAATAAAAGGGTGCATGTTTCATATTTTAGCAGAAGCAATGCTAAATTAAGCATGATCAGAGCTCACTTGGTATTAAAAGGCACTTCGCATGCCATTTTAAGAAAATTTTACTATACATGTTTAATAAAAAACACCTCTTTATGTTTCAGTCAGGAATTATTTGCACATAAAAATTTGTTTTTAAGCATTTTCCCTGTAAGAATAAAGTTTAAAAATAATATTGCCATTTGGAATTTAAAGGAATTACTGGGTTACATATAAGATTTTAACTTTGTGAGCCAAAATTATTAATGCTGTTACAACTTTTTCCAGTTAGATCTACAAGGACCAGAAAGATTCAGTATTATCCATGTATAAAACTGGAGTGAGGCCCATTGATAGAAAAAGCACACATTTTCACTATTTTTATTTTATATATATATGTAAACAATATTGTTTTTGAATCCGAAATTGAAACAGATCTTCATACTTTAACAGACATGCACAACATACACTGACAACAGATCAGAGACCTTGCCTATTTTAGCAACACTCTGAAACAACATAGTTCTGATGTAAAGATTCAATGTGCGAAGCTAACCTCACTGCTGCACGGACCAGTCATGTCCATAAAATGGAGGATTATGAAACAGCAAAGGAGAACACAAACTGCTGAGCTTCCAAAATCCTTCGTCAAGCAAGAAAGGGGAAGAATTTCACCTTCAAATTACAATGAGCCTCTTCAGTTTTTAAAGTGTCGTTAAAAGAAAAGGTGACGCAACACAGTTGTAAACATTCTCCTGGGGAGTTTTCGATTAACCGGCTTCCTATTTCTGGGACACAGTCCAGGACGTGGCCACATTAAGTACTACATGAAATAAAACAGCCAAATTGGTTGTATATAGGCAGTTTGTGCTGCAGCTGTGCATATTTAGCTTAGCCTCCTCTTTACATGCCCTTAACAACAGAGTACAATGCTAAGCTGAAGCTATAACCGGGGTTATCAGTGTTCTGTTTGCTGTGGCAAGCTTGACTCCCAACAAAATTTGGGAGTTGTAAGAACGTGACAGACCTTTCGAGTTTCTTTGTGGAAGGTAAGGCAACAAAAAAGGTAAATTACTTGCATTTCTGAGAATTACGTAACAAACAAAATAATAGGAAGACTGGTTTGTCTAAAGTGTTTGAAAAAAAATAAATCCAGTACATACAAACAGCTTTCGAAAATAAGCAAAACAGCCGCCTAATTTGAAGTATTTCCTTAAACACAGCACTTAAGGCTCAGATCATTCCGAGGATGAGCAGTGAGCAGACGCTTTGTCTGCAGAGCAACAGTGCGCGTGGACTAATTAACTCGAAGTGTTGTACGACATGCTCCCCCTTCTCACCCTTGTTGTCACTCAACGTTTGAGTGGCACTAATGAGAGAGTTATCTAGCCTCGGACCCTGGTAATGCATTCAAATGAACGCCAGCTGACCTGACCTACGAGATGGCTTTTTAATCTCACCACTTAATACTAATCAGACCTGATTTCTCATGTGTCCACATATGAGGGAAGACCTCTTGCTCCAAATGCCACCATTCACTTCTTTTTTTTCCTTCTGTTGATCTAAGGTGGTGTTAATTGTCTTGGATGACTTGAGAGCCTGATATTATGCAGAGAACCTCAGGTGCACTGGATAAAACAGGTGGATGGATGCTCGCGAGTCCTTACTGGGCATCAGAATAGGATGGGTGTGCATGCTTGTGGGTGAATGTTAGTCGCTTATCATGAGAACCCAGTTGAGGATTAAGAAGGTTAATAAGGTCAAGAGGTTGCAAGAAAAGCATGCATCATACAATAGAGCTAAAGTTAAATTACCATCATTGCTGCTTAAGCTTGAGAGTGACTCATCCATCCATCCATCATTTCATTTTCTACCGCTTATTCCCGAAAGGGGTCGCGGCTGGGGCCAATCCCAGCAGCCAACGGGCGAGAGGCAGGGTACACCCTGGACAGTTCGCCAGTCTATCACAGGGCCACACATATAGACAAACAACCACGCACACTCACACCTAAGGTCAATTTAGAGTGTCCAACCAGCCTATCCCCAAGGTGCATGTCTTTGGACTGTGGGAGGAAGCCGGAGTACCCGGAGAGAACCCACGCTAACACGGGGAGAACATGCAAACTCCACACAGATAGGCCACCGCCCGAGCCGGGGATCGAACCAGCAACCTGCTTGCTGTGAGGCTACAGCGCTAACCACCTCGCCGTGTAGCCACTGAGAGACTCAATATATATTAAAAATGGAAAAAGTTATAGCAGAGTGGTGGATTGAAGGGAATTTGATAATTATCTGATGGGGTTACCAATTTAAGTGTAGGTACTCGGAACAAATAAGCTTGTATTTGTAATTGGATAAAGTTTTCTGTTTTTTTTTCCCCGTTTGATGGTGTGTGTTCCAACTAGACATTACTACACTTTCAGGTAGGTAAAATGAGAAACCCCCCGCCCCCTTTCTCAGTAGCTGCAGCCCAGACGTCTATTTGTTTTCTGAGATAACAAGTAGCGAATCAGTTAAGTACGTTCTAGGCTGCTTGCATCGTGGTTGGTAAGTGTCAGTGCATTTCAGGAGAACTTTCATTGCTATAAATCTTGGAAATGTGTGTTTGAGAAACAGCACTTGTATGCACAAAAACTCCTCTTAAGCAGCTGCATTGATATTTTCTTGCACAAACCTGCAGAAAAGAAAATTCTGACCACTTGGTCCACACCTTTGACACCCTTAGAGGCTACAAAAATATGCTAGAATATGAAAGAAATGTTGATGGGTCCAGTATGCAAATTTAGTTTGCTAACTGAAAAACGTGTGATGGCCTGCCATCTTGGTTGGGTTTGATTAAGTGGTGATCAGCGGGGAATGTGCTGCACGCGCCGAAGTGGGTGTAGCTAAACTTATAAAGTCTGTTCTGTCGAGATACTCTCTCTCTCCGCAGCCATTTGCACCACTCTAGGTAATTATCCTACTTTATGTTTTGAGTTTTGCAGTTTTCACAACATTCCACACTTGTTCACCCACCCATTCATGGCATTACACCACTGATATTTAATATGACCACACAACACTTTAGTTTAGGTTGTTTCATTTCTTTAATAAAACTAACTGGAAAATAACTCCTTTCAGTATGTGACCTCCTCATTGTTGGTTTTACAATCTTGAAAGAAAAAGTGCAGTAGTGCATGTGTCAAATGAATATAATCTCATTTACTCTCCTATTGTCCCCTGCTTATCATTATGAAATAGATACCCTGATTTCACAGCTTGTTGGAATAAATGCAATTGGTACTTTTACTCCTCTGTGTGGGTGATCAAACCTGATTTCACAACGTCTGGGCTGAAAAGTTTTTTTGCACTGACTTGCATAGAATGACATACAGAGCATTCAATTACATGTTACTAGCTGGGTGCATTGTGTTGCACATCTTTACATTACCAGTTGACAGCTAATTGTACAGCGGACAATAAAGACCCGCCGGTATGTTGTGTCATGCACATGTGTGGCAGAGTTGCAGCTTTTGTCTCTCTATCTCAGCCAGCAGGCCCATTGTCATGCAGGCGCTCAGGTGACGAGCCCAGTCGTCACTCATCTACCTGACATCTGCTGCTATCTGGCCTGACGGTGACTGATGATGGTAGTGTGAGATGGGAGTGTGGATGTGTAAAAAAACAGACGAGTGTGTTGCACCAAAAGGGAGGGAGTGGGGGTCTCTTGCAGGCAGGCAGAGAAGGAGGCAAGAAAGATACCACCCTGATTGAGGGCTTGGTTAGATGCCAGTGGGCAGAGCTGCATTCATGGACCATGCCTGTGAGTAATACTGGAGTCACTGGGCATAGCAAGGACAGTCTTTGTGAGATGGATCAGTTGTCACATGGATAGCAGGAAAATAAAAAAGAGGCTAGAAATATGGACCAATGTGTCAGAGAGCTCACTTAAAGACATGCAAATGGTGGAAGGTAAATACATTAATTTCATGTTTAAACAATTGGTAAATCATGTCGCTTTCACACTGGCAAGGCAAACTAAACTCAGAAAGCAAAATATGGAGCTAAAGAAGCTAAAGGAGGGAGATCTTGTCCAAGGTATCCATGCACCTTGTAAAAAACGCACCTGTGCACGAACTTGTTCTAATAGAAAGGTTACATTCGCCTCTCAAAATGTGTCCTTTTTCCCTTCACTTAAAAGAATCAACAACCTAAAAAGTTACAGATCGCTTTTAACAGAGCGTAGAAAGTCTGAAAATGTATTGATTCATGTATTTTCTATTGTGCATTTTCTACATACACACCTTTGAAAAGGCGGAATATGAGTCCCTATACCTGTATGTTTTTTAATGCCTATCTTGTCCAGGAAGATCAATGTGTCCCCATCAATGTTGCCTTGCCCTCTGCACGTGAAGTGAATGGAAGGGGAGGAGGAGGAGGAGGAGATGGGATGAGTGTCATGCGCAAAATAGATGCGATGCAAATGGCATCAGAGGACATAAGAATCAATTTACCTTATTGAAACAAATGAGAACAACTCGCTCAGGCATGACTTGGAGTTCCTTTTTTTTGCCCCCCCCATTGTTATTGTAATTAACTCACCCAACCCAAATCCCTGACCTTCCCTTTTACAAACACAGCTAACCCCTTAAACAACCCTTCACATGCCTGCCTGTGTTTCCTTTTACCCTAATGAAAAAGTCTTGGAGATGCCCAGGTAAGAATGCAGTGATTCATGGTCCTGAGTGACATGCTAAAAGGAATGTGAGATGTGCCTGGGAAAGTACTTCGAATAGGGTATTCCATGAATGAACAGCAAAACACCCACTTCTACGCACACATACACCCTCACAACTTGCAATGACTTACAGGCGCTTCCTGCTTCCACTATGCTGTTATGTTTATAAGCTCCTGTCTCTTTCCTCATCCACTGACTCCTAATAATCAAAATAGACTTTAGTTTGAATGACCTTGGAGAGAAATAACCACGGCAATGTCCATTTTATATAGTGGTGTGTGACATCCTATTGAAAATTTTCCATTATTTTGTTTAAGAGAAGACCCATTTACTGTCTTGGCTCTAATTCCCAAGTGTGAAGCGGACATTGTGCAAGGGTCTCAAGGGATGGATCAATAGTTAGAGAGAGCGATGGGGTCATGGTGGAATCAATGTGCTGGACAAACGACCTGGAGCTGCCGCCTGCACCTTCCAAGCCGCTTGACACCTGATGCGATCTTTACTGAAATGTCCTCTGCTGAAATGCCACAGGGCCATGGGCTGCTGAGCAGTCACTCATGCAGAGCTCTCGAATCAAGTGGTGTATGCAAACTGGGTCTGCTTGTCATCCTCAGCAAAAGGCCTTGGCTCAGTGTTGCTACATAAACAAAATTCATGCACCTGAGAATGTCAATTACTTGCTGCCTGCACCTTTGGATGGTCCCTTGCTTGACGGCCAAATTGGGATTAATTTAGGGAAGATGGGGACCATTGTAGAGGTGACACTGTGTCATTACACCTCAAAGAGAGAAAGGCCGCTGTGGCATGGAGAACAAGAGCAGTGGGCTGGCTTGATTGTTCCCCTATTGCCCCCGCATGCCGCTTTGCATAAGCAGCAAAAGGCGTTGATGAAAACAAGTGGCGGTTTCAGGTCGGGAGCAGACATCCAGAAAATGAGCTCTCCTCCCCTCCTCTACCTTTCTCTTCTTACCCTTCCGCTGGGCCGAATAATTCAGAAGAGCCATCTTGTGGAAATGTCATCGTGTGGTGGTGATGGAGCAAGCAGTGTGACAGAATGCTGTAACGCCTCCCGGGCTGGGACCCTCGCAACGCTTGCTACGCCCGAGTCGGCCTGACCTTGCAGGTGCTGATATATGCAGCCACATTGGCATCAGCAGTTGGACAGCGGGTGTGTCCTCTTTCTGGATGGTTTTAGCTACTGCCAACACAACTTTTCCCTTCGTTTTGGGTTCATGGAGAGGTGGTGCATATTTCAAAGAGGGGCTGTATATGTTTATTTGCTGGAGGATATAGATTTCTCTCCCTTTTCCCTCCCTTTCTTTTTGAATAGAGGTCAATTCCCCACTGTGCATTCTCCTTTATGCACCCACTCCCTATTCTTCATTCATCTTACCTGCTGACACATCTGACAACACGCTGCTGTATTATCATCTACCAACCCCCAGCTCTATACCTTTCACAACAACACAGGGCCGGCTCGACTCCTCCGCCCCTTCTCTTTCTCCTTTAGAAAACTGATTATAAATGGTCAATTTGAAAATAGACTGGAAAGTCCCCAAGGCTGCTTGCCTTGTCAAATTGAAAAGGGACAAGGACAAGTCAGTTGACTTTCTCCCTGTCCGCTCCTCGTGATATTTCCGAGGCAGGTGGATGAGAGGGAACGTAACGAATTCCCCCCGTGTGGAAAGCAAGGCGATGGCGAAGGATGATGAGGGAAGGGTGGGGCAGCAGCGAGCTGAGGATCTTTAACATCTAGCCCTCAGCATTTATATCACAAGTCTTCACAAAGAGTCTATGGATCACTCCAGTGGGCTGGTGTTGGCAGTATCAGGAAAAGCCATAGGCTGTCAGGGAGTATGTGCTTTTCATATTTCACTGCAGACAGCTTTCCCTTCTGCTGGCCTCACTCACAGCAGCCTTTGAAGATAATATCTTCAAATCTCTTCTTTCCATGCTGAGAGGCTATTTTTAAGTAGATATTTATTTCATTCTCTCAATTTTTCTTCTCTATCTGCCTCCCTTCCGTCCCACAGGTATATCTCTGCCGTGTGTAACTAGTAGGAAGATGGAAACAAAATGGAGAAATGCCTGGCATGGAGGGTGTTTCTCTCAACACTATTTTCTGAGTATTTCTCTATTTCCTGAGTTTTTGTTTCTTTAAAAAAGAAAAAAAAAACTTGTCTTACGTCTTTCTTCTGCCTTTCTGCCATCAAAATCCAGCCAAGCTAAAATTGAAGACAATGAGCATGCTAGCTGTGAAATAATTGGCTCTTGCACGTCGCTCCATTATGCCGAGGTCTCATCTCATCAACAGGGTGAATAAATACCGGATTTTATGAGTCCTTCAGTGATCTGCCGTGACTTTTTTATGTTAACAATAAAGTCCCTTTCTGATTAATCACACCAGCGAGATGGAATGCACCTTTTGATATAGCCGAGATGTCCACGATTCATCAGAGGAGACCTCGCAATCAGATGGGACGTGTGCCTTTTTTTCTCCCAAACACGTATCCCCCCTCTCTTCTCAGAATACATTAGAGGAGTGTGAGCGACAGAATCATCAGATAGCGGGAGGTGAATTGAAGTGGTCATGAACCTAATGTCAAACTCAAATAGCTGAATGGCAATAGATAAAACAAACAAGGAACGTGGACTGTTTGCAGAGGGAGGTGAGGAGCCGTGCGCTGTGCTGGTGAGGACTTTTACAGATAAGGCCAGCCAGACCTGCATGGCAATCAGGTTATTATCAAGCATAGCCCATGCAGGAATTGCAACTTTTGACCTGAAATGTTATGTAGGGTACTGAGGGAACTTTCTCACTGCTGAGCATTACATTTCATGTCCAAATGTAAGCTGATCTGTATTTGTTTCCCAAGGCACACAGTCCTTCTTAACCAAATGAGGGTAAAAAAAAATGGGAATGGGAATTTGTGTGCTGTGACTTTACCTTACCTCTGAATGCAGCCATTAGTAATGTGGCCAAGAGTCTGGTTAAATACTGCAGAAGAAGAACACACTGTGATAGAATATACAATGCAGTTTGTCCGCTTGAAAGCTTTTAGTATCCCTCTAGGTGAGCTGCTTTTGTATCTGTAGCAACATTGCTTAAAAGTTTAGCAATGCATACAAGCATATTAGATAAAAAAAAGAGCTTGATACTGTATTTTACCCTTTTTCTCTATTCCCTGATGATTGTCTCTTGCATTGTAAGCACATTTAAAGTTGTTGTCTGTTATTCTTTATCTTTTTTCGTCGTCCTAACCGTGGTTAATAGTAGTTTCTCCTATCTTCCTCTATTCCAGGGCTAAGCCGGGTCTTAGAGCTGGCCCTCCGTTTTACTGAGAGGCACAAAGTGCTTGAGTAAGCAGAGGAAGGATTCCACGGGTGCTTCTTCAGGTAGTCCCCTCCCTCCCTTTAGCTGAGATATCTATCCTAGGCCATTATTATCACCAAACAAGCACTTTTTGATGATGATAAGTAATAGCCACATCCCCATGTGTAGGACTCACTTCTCAGGGGAATAAGAGGGGCATGCTGGTCATTTTTCTTGCCTATTTGGCGTCTAGCAATCCCTGGGAAAATAGAGGCTGCACGGAGGGGGGTGATTCTGTGTTTGTGCAGTGCTATTCACAATGGGAGATTGTGTGCGAGAAAAGTTTCTCATTTTCCTTTTTTATTTCACTATATTTAACTTGTTTTGAAACAGTGGTCTGATCCTGATTGCTAGAGACAACAAATCTTCAGGAGTATGTAAAGTGAGGCATTAATCAGAGAGTGATTATTTGAGGGCTATCCAGCTTCACGATAGGGGTTTCAATGATAATCCACTGTTTCATTGCCAATGACGGAGAAGAAACACATCAAAAGACAGGGTCACTCAAGGGTCAGTCCTTCCTGACAGGAGTTCAAGCCGCTGATAGCATAACTGCATGATAGCAGTGGAAGAGGAAACAAATGAAAAGCTGTGAAGAAAAGTATAGATATCCTGCGACTAAAAAAGATGACAAATAAATAGCATCTTGGGAACATCTAATCTTAGCGACGTGCTCGACAGCGGCCTGTCAAAATGTGCGGTGCAATTTGAATGCACAGCAGGGGAACTCTCTTGTTTTCAATTTGGCATCTTGTTTGTTTTATGCTATAGCTGCATCTTGCTGCCAGCCACACAAATGTAATTCAATTGGATTTATGGGGGACTTTTACACCACTTTGCTAAGTAGTGAAATGAGGGAAAGAAGCAAGTGTAATGAGGAGGAATTACAGGAAAAAACCAAAGAATATGGATGAATGTGAAAAAAATTATCAGAGCTAAGGAAGGTTTAAATATGAAGCACATTAATGAAAAAAGCTAAGGACAAATATACTAAACACATTAGGCTTTTGTACTTCAACTATTTGGTTTAGGTCCTCTCAGGAAGATGTTACCTTGTTTGACAGCTATAGCTGTTGCAGCCTTAGGTGGGGACTGTTACATATGCTAAATAAGTTTCAAAGCAGGTGTCCAAACCAGCATTGTAACAGCTTTGTCCTTGATCCACTGGGAAAGATAGTTTCATGCATCTTTACCTGTGACTAATACTGTCTTTTGAACTCAAAGGGATCGAGAGTGCATTTAGTTTGATAAAATGTAAATAAATAGAGACATACATTATGTTTAATCTTTTTGGTATTTACATTTTTATATCTATATATAAACTGTTATAACTTTTTTTGGCTAAATAAAACATAATGGTGCAGGGAGAATGATGCCTGTTGTGTAAATATATAGCTAATGGTGTGTGTGTGGTTGGAGGAGAGTAGTGGCTCCCCTCCATCCTGGTGGCTGTCATGGTGACTCCCTGAGCTACCACTGAACAGCTCGACCTTTGACTCAGCCTTTTAGTGCATTGATTGGCCAGTCACTTCAAACCAAGATGGTTTCACTTGTCCTGCTTGCTGCCTTTCTGTTCACCTGAATGAACTTGGTGACCGCATGGCCCTTAACCCCATGGCCTCAGACATGCCGTCGTCCCTACATGCCGTCGTTTCACAGCTCTGTTAAAAAAACATGGCAACATGTGATTAATTCATTTTTTAAATGTCTGAAATAATATAGAACTGGGAGAAAAATATAAAAAAAGGGTGCTAAGGAGGAAAGTTGTTTTTTTCTTCCCCACACCAGATGCACAGGGTTTTGCTTTCTAATTTTAGATAGTGTTAATTGTGGTCTTGTTAAGTGCCCTGACCGCCACCCTCGACAAAAGGACCATTCAAAGACAGGACAGCTAGGCGGCTGGCAGGGCCTCCACGCCAGTTGCTACTGACATTTCCTAGTCAGCATCATGCTGGCACTGCCTCAGGTGTCTGTTAATGCTCCTTTCTCAATAAGCATATATACAAGTACCTATTTGAAATGCCCTCATGGCGAATTTATCCCTTAAGATCTACGCTGTAATACGCAGATAAGGTGACATGATGAAGTTGCTGCATGTGGAAAAACAAAAATGAAGCAGATCCTGCATGTCCATAAACCACTCCGGCTGTCTGGATCTAAGTGAGGGTATTTTGTCACTTTAAGGCCTGGGAGTTCACCTCGGAGTCGAGCCTCGTAAACATGCTCCCTGCAAAGGCAATAGATGCGCGGCACGTGCAGCACAAAGCAATTCAGCATTCTAACGTGCTGTCACTGGGCTCACATTTCAACCATTCTTTATTTTCTGCCACTGTTCCAGCAGGGTGTAAATTGTGCAGGGCTGTAATTAATCCATGTCAGGTCAGAGAAGAAGAAGGAAAAACGAAGGGAAACAAGCTGAAGTATGAGGTCCCTTTGATGATAGCAGCCCTTATTCTATATCACTCTACTCTTATTGTTTTGCATTTATAAAGAATCTGAGGCCCTCAAGGAGCTGGAGTACAGTACTTTTATGTTTCTAAATCCTGCCAAGGCTCTATTTGTCCCATTGTGCTCTTTTTTTTAAAAGTGTAAGACAGAAGCAGTCCTTTAGTGTGGGCGGAACAATATATATATATATATATATATATATA
>JBAMHX010000006.1:7439208-7466233 GCA_037177515.1 Pseudomugil tenellus | reverse complement strand
AGGCAGTTCTGAAGGCAAAAGGGGGTCCAACCCGTTACTAGCATGGTGTACCTAATAAAGTGGCCGGTGAGTGTATTTTCCTTGTTCGTATGTTAAATGCAATAATGTAACAATATGGGTTTTATTGTTAAAGAGAGTTTTCTGCAATTCAAAGAGTTCTGTTTATTAGAAATGCCTCTCCACCTGAAAAACATTTAACAGCTAGTTCTCACCAGCTAGTGACACTTCTCAGAAATCACTGCTTTGTCCAAACCCTTTGGACTGGAACACACTTAGGACCTGTTGCATAACTTTTCTGTCTAGCTTTGATACTTAAACCTACTGATTCAGTGACTGAAGCGGAACCTGTTAAACAGTGGTCCCACATGGATTCCAAGTACAATGACTTGGTGAATTAGTTGAGAACTAACATCTGTATGCATAATTTGTTGTCTATTTAGCTTGGAATCCTCCTGCATGTCACAAAAATGTTTTTTTCTACATCAATGGGCACTGACACCTAAGGGGACTCTGTCCATACTGCAAAGCTTTAATAAGATGAGTACATTTTTACTTACTTGAGATCTCCAAAAAAAGTGAAATGGTAATTGCAATGTTTATCATTCTACCATTAATTCTTGTAAAGGTGATTGTGTTGCTCAATAAATTAATTTGTAACAATCAGAGAGTTGCAAAAAAGACAATGGATAGGATTTTCCAACTATGTTATATAATGATTTTTCTTTTGTTACTGACAAAATCAGAAAAAAAGCAGGAAACAGACAGTTTCATATAGCCCATACACTGCAGGGGAGTCTTGAAATTCACTGAGTGATGGCATGTTAAAAATCTAAATGTTCTTATCAATAATTTCAGATTACTTCAGACCCCACACATTTTCTACGAAAAAAATGAAAATTATTTTTCATTTAAAAACAAACAAACAAGAATTTACACAACAGCAGACTGACAACTATCTTTGTGCAAGACAAAGTGCAAGTATGACTAGAAACAACAAAGTAGTGAAACTTTGTAACACCTCCAGTTGTACTGTGCACGGCAATACTGGGGAACACAACAGAAAATAACTGTTGTGTGACAGTTACTAAGTATCTGGTTCATGCAACCTCCGCTTATTTGCAGATGATTCTTTCAGACACAGGTTTTGCTTTAACAGATCAGAAAAACTTAAAAAGATCCAGGAGCACAAATATGACACGATATGTTTTTAGCAAGTTAGGCAAGGTCTGACTTTTCAAGTGTAAGATCATGTGAAAAACGTCACAGTCACGATTCACAGTCAAGATTCAGATTCAAGTTGTTATTCTGGAGGTCATTGTCAAATCTATGGGCTTTATTTTTTTTACACATTAAGCTCTTCTTGACAAAGCAAATTTGTTTAGCAGAACACAACAGCCAGACCATCATTCTGCCTGCTTTAATGCTGGTCAAGTAAAGGAAAAAAATCCATGGACTTTTAATCACTTAACCACTGTAACCATGTACACAAGAAGCTCGAGCAAAACATAACTTTTCTCACTGTAGCAAAACTGTGGTATAAATGAAGCCCTAGTTTTTCCACAAAAAATTACCCTAGTATCTTGATTTTCAACTTATCAGCAGGTGGAACACCATCTGAACATGTCAGCACATATTCTGGAGCATTTGCAGCCACATGTGCATGTGAGTGTTGGTCCTCTCTGCTGATGTATATTCTGTTGTGTTCACTCACCGCTTTTGTGTGATAAATGCAGCAGTGAGTCTCATCTATGACTTTGAATGTGTTGAAAAGAAAACAAAAATACCTTAAAATGTCATTTTTATTTCATGTCCTGCTTTATTCTCATTCTAGACAGTCATTTCCCCACATCGCCACTCTCACATTTCCAGCCTGGAGACTGCATCTCGAACAGAAAGCTTCCTTCTGTGATATGATAGTGTGAATATCAACTACAGAAAAAAGAATGAAGCAAAGTTCTCCTAAAACTCTCTTATCTTTGGGTACTAAGGGGTTTTTGACACAAGAAACCCAGTTCAGGTTATCAGGTTAAGGCTAAAACAAACTACACTGTAGGAGATGTACAGTTAAATAAAGGCCATATAGAAAAAAATAATCTGTCACTATGAATAGGGGAATATCCCCAAATGTCCCCAATCCTAAAATTCCCCAATCCTCAAATAGACACAATACAAAAATATAAAGCTGCCCATGTTCAGTCACAAAGCTCCACCTGGTGTTGAAACTTTGAATCAGCTCAGTATGCGATCAGAACAGGATGCATCCTGAGGTCATGAATTTTTATTTGGACTTGATTTGAGGTCAATGAGAGAAATAGTTCCAGAGATATAGCCAAAAATGTAATTTTTTTTGTAAAATAAAGCACCACCTGGTGTGGAAACAATAAATACGATAATCGTGAAATTCATTACAGATCATTCTCTTTGGAACGTAAACAGGTATACTGAGTATCAAAATCCAATTGTAAATATTTCCAGAGATGTAGGCAAAAATGTGATTTTTGTGCATAAAGTGCCACGTAGTGAGGAAAACAAAAATCCCAAAATGCTGAAATTTGATGTAGGTCATCCCCTTGGGGACCTGAACAAGTACACGAGTATCAAATTCCAATTGTGAAAACTGCTGGAGTTATCGTGCTCACAGGAAGGATATCTGGCGGTCGTGATGAAACCAATACATCCCGACATTCCACGTTCCGCAGTCTAATGATATTACACCTTAAAAAAGATTGAAAGTTGATAATACAATATTGTCCCCATGTCATCGTTCTTATAGCAACCCCTCGAAGTAGTTGAATGCTACAAAGAGATGTTCATGCAACATAACTGTATACTCCCGGGAGGCCTGGTTATAAACGGGATCAGTACACAGTGTCCGAACATGATTATGGCTCGAAAAAGGGCACTGAGCCTTCACAGAGGTAAGGGCATTGGTGCTTTTAAAACAGCTACAAACAAAAAGTGATTCTCGTGCTATTTGCAATATTACATTGTCAGTGGAATCATAAAAACACAACCATGTGTTACTTCTAATGCATTTCCTCCTTTGTCTGTCTCTCTTTCTCCCACACGCACACATTCACAGTTTCTGACGCCCATAATGCAAAGGTCATGGGTGCCCTGGAGCGTGTAGTATCTTAGTACACCTCAGTGGTCCAACACAGCTCCCAGGTGAGAAGAGATGCTGTGGGCTCAGCGTGCTGATGCAGGCATGTCTTGAAAAAGAACAGAGCGAAGCAAGGTAATTTGTTTGTGTGTCATTGTCTTCAATTGTTGGCATCTGCATGTGGATTTACACCTGTCTTATAACATTAAAGACTTGTCTCCTTTGTAAAATCCATTAGATTTTATTGTCAAACTGAAGAATGGAGAATGTGTGAAGTAATCTTAGCTAATCAAAATGCCAGACTTTGACTTTGACAGGCAATAAAATGTCTAAGTTGGTGGACAATTTTTTAAAAAGTTTTCTCGTGAAGCATTTGACTTTTAAATCATTTGAAAAATATTGGAATGTACTGAAATGATGATCAAATCTCTGGTGCCTCAGTTGTGTAGTGACCTTCCCTGGCTCTGATCCCAGACCCAATAATTTTGATTCCCTTCGTCTCCGTCCCCAAAAGCTTTTTTTCCCCCTTTGACTAAAAAGAAAAATAAGGTTTTTGGTAAGTGGGTGCCCTTCAGTATATTTTTAGAAACAAATAAAACTGTGGCCAACAAATACAGAGAGAGCCATTAGGTAATTGACCACTGACTAAACCCTTGCCATGCATGGTAATTATGTGGTCATAGCTTAGCAACAGTGACTAAGCACAGCAGATCGTTGAAGTTTTTATTTTGCCACACATTGAAGCTGATGTGACTGAATTAAAATTAGAACTGAATTATAGTTAAATTGAAAACTATGAGGGGCTAAAACATCTTAAATTATTTAGTGTTTTTTTGTGGTAAATGCTAGCTTGGCTGATAGCCTGATATTGCAACATGGTTTAAAAGGAATTCATATAACACAACAATATGAGGTAGAGCTACAAAATATACCAGAACTAAGGTT
Source organism: Pseudomugil tenellus (assembly GCA_037177515.1). Lineage (NCBI taxonomy): Eukaryota > Metazoa > Chordata > Actinopteri > Atheriniformes > Pseudomugilidae > Pseudomugil > Pseudomugil tenellus. The sequence goes on along the minus strand of JBAMHX010000006.1, from coordinate 7,462,185 downwards.
CAAGGACTCCTTGAAGTTATCTTTAGGGCATAGAAAGATAGTAGTTGAAGAGTACACCAAAAGTATTTCTTCCAGGAGAATGTAGATTTTTACATGTCGTCAATATTACCTGTCTCCATTATTATTGTTTTTTTTATAGGCTATGGCAACTTATGTTTTGAATTGCTTCTTAATTAGATCGGGCAACTGACGTTTACTTACTTTAGTTACTATTTGGTATAGCCAACACAGTTACGGGGTAAGATCTGAGCAGGAAAGCTAGTCTACTTTATTAGGTATGTAAAATGGTTAGGCTTAGTACTGCTTAGGATTAGATTTTAAAACAACATGGCTACATTTAGAAAGGAATCATTAGTACAGAGCGCGCGTGGGGTCCGGGTTTAAAAAAAAAAGAAAAATGTTGAAATTTGTACGTGTGGGTATTTAAACTTTAAACAGTTTTGCAATCCATACACATAAAATATGAACATTTGTACTTTGGTGGGCTGCTTATTCCAGCACTACAGAGGAATTTCAACATTTGTTTTGTTTGTTCTGACCCAAGTGGGGCTTCATAGTATAATGATCACAGTGAGAAGGAATATTACCAGCCTGTTGCACATCAGTTTTATTAGCTTTAATTTGCAGGGTTTTTGCAGCATTATATGATAACGCTGTGTTTATGTTTTGTTTGCCCAGGCTAACTGTCCAGCCTTGCATCACACATGATAGTGGTTGGACTAGTTCTAGATCCTGACATAACCCTGAATGGGAATAAAGTAAAAATTGATTGGTGTATTTTTCAAAATAAGTACCTACAAATATTAAAATGGCCAAAGATCTGAAAAGATATATTAATAATAATCAAGCAAACAATGGAGCTAATGTTGCTTAATGATCTAAGTGGGCTATAAATCTATAGTCATTTGCCAGTTTACATAGAAAAGAAGTCAGCTGTTACCATTTACAAATTAAAGTAATTTCTTTTTCCACAAACATTTGAAATCTAAGACTTCTACTTCTGAAAGTCACTAACATGGTTAATTCACCTCACTTAACTCTGTAAACAACTTTGAGCTGTACACAAATTTAAAGCTGGGTAGCTGGCTAACAAGTGTGTAGAAAGCATAGCAAATGCTCCATTAGGTTGCAGGATGCCATGAGATAGATGTAAAGAAAGTTTCCCCCTTACTTTAACTTTTTCTGACTTAATTTTCCAGCCAGTATTTTTCATTTGCATAATTTTTTTTCTGCATCTTTATCTGACTCATTTATTGATAACTCATCTGATCCTGATCACACACCTCACACACAACCACTTATTGCACATAATCCTCTTGTCACTTTCCCTCATTCCTTCGTTCTCACCTCCATAACCTCCTCCTCTCTTGTAACTATAGTAAGATGAGAATGTGTGTTTGAGGGGGTGAGGGAAAGGGGTTTAATGTCAGCCCAGGCCATGATCCGCTCTGAGGAGTTGATTTGCTGCGGCTCAGCGCCCCAGAGGCTGATTAGCATTCCACTACTAACTCCCCAACTCCCTCATACTGTACAGCAGCACAACTGTTCACCATCCTTTCTCACTTTTATATTCTTTTATACAGTGAGTTCTGCCACCTCTGCCAATAATGAGCACAGCAAATCTTATAGTTACACTTACTCGCAGCTATCCTAGAGCAATCATTATTGGATTGCTCTAAGTGCCTTTTTTGTATGGAATAATTATCAGGGAGTTGAAGGGAGTCCTTTTCCCCTTTCACCTTTGGATGTGAAGTTTTCTTATTGGGACTGTGTGGTGACTGTTGGCTCACCCCCAAGACAATAAGTTCAGACAAGAACTGAACTTGTGACCATCTTAAGCACTTGCCAAGCTCATTGGCAGTGAGGCCCTGTGTGCGGCTCCCCAGGTTTTGGTGTTTTTCCTCTCACTCAATGAGACAGCCTTAATGATAGGTGTGCCAAGGCAGCGCAACAACATCGATTGGGAAGAAATAACCCGATTAGTCTCTCATTGGGTCTGGGAGTACGGATAAGCTACAGAACTGAGTGTCAAGATGAATTGGAGCAGATATTGAAAAGATAAATGACAGCTCAGACTTTCAGATGGAGCCTTGACCGCTGGCGCCAGCAAAATGCAAAGAAATGACTGTGAATCTGCAGAAGTACGCTTTGAGACGACAGCTTACTTTTGAAAGTCGTCATTTACTGGCAATATCTAAATTCTGATCTTGTTTTTACACCCTGAGAACACATTTCAGATAGATAGTTAAAAGATATTATGTTGATGCAACTGACTGCAAATCAGTGTGATGTGAATGCAGTATTTTCGGGGGATTAAGATTAATAAGAAATTACATTTATCTTCCAAAGCATCATGAATAGTTATACATGCTATATCTCATGAGCAAATTGATACAGAGAGCTCTTTTACTGAACTAAAGCAGGACAAACTTTAGGTTTATTGAATGCACCCCAGGTGCTCAATAACCGTCAGACCCCATCAGGCGACGAAGCCTCTCTATTGAGCAACAGAGATTAAGTTTCTTTACTTGAACCTCTCCAGCTGTGAACAAAGATGTATACCTGAATAATGTTGAGGACAGGGGCTTAATGGAAAATAAGATAAAGAAGAATGCAAAGAGAGCATATATTGGCATGTTATTGGCATCTCACAGCACTTAATCATTAATGTATGCTTTGACATGGCGACTAAGATGCACTTGCTCAGAGAAATTACCTCTAATGAAGAGTGTAAATATAAAGATGCCATATTCAGATGAAAGTGCTCGATCGCTTTCTTGTACACGTACGGTATGCAATTGTACCAACACTGTAGGCGGGGATTAATTCACCTGAGCACAGTTACTTTATTCTTTCATACATCAAAATAAGAATAAAGTGTTGTATTTTTTTCTGCAAGTGTGTATTTACAAATGAGCCCTTTTAATTTTAAAAAATGACCCAATTCCTTGGTGGTGTCGAAGACATGATGACTAATGCTTTGCCTGCAGACTGCTACAAGTGATTGGTTTTCTATTGCATCAAAATCAGAGATTCATAGATCATGATAAAGTGGTGTGAGCAGGACAATGCGTCATTAATGGCCAGAAACGTACGCCAGCTCGGGAGCGTTGCTAAAGTAACACAGTTTTTCTTACCTACGGCTCAATACGCCTTTGAAATGAGACTGCTTTGAACTTGGCAGAAATTGAAGCAAACACAAGGTCAATAGCAAAACCTGAGCAAGAATGGGGAAAAAGAGAAATCATTTCATCTTTTTGAATAATGGACACAATATTAGCAAAAGAACAATTCTGCCTAGAAACATATAAATAAACTTGTGACTATTTTGGGTAGAAATTTGCCATTTTGTGCCTCATCTTTAAACCAACAGCAGCTGGACTTGAAATTCACAAAGGAAGCTCTCTTCGGTTTCATCTGTGGTCCCTCTCACTCTATGAAACAAAGACACTCTCCAAACTTCCTGCCTCCTTCCTTCTGATCAACTGTTTACAGTTACTGGATGGCACTGCCAAATCAGGAGCTCTCAAATTGGGTAGTTAAAGAAGCTCAGAGTGCACAAGTCTATTTTATCACCAGATATGCCCAGAAATCAATGCACCCTCTCAAATGGCTGTGTCTTTATGGACCGTCAGGGAAATTTGAGTGGAAATGGAAAAGTGGGAGGGCGGTGATGTGATATGAGTGAAGGCCTTTATTCCTTGGTCTTACCTCCCCAGCTCAAGGCAGACATCATCATCAAGGGTCCTTTTTGTTAAAACTCCCTTTTCTCAGTCCACTGTGTGTAGTCATGCAAGATGTCATACCAGATTACAGGGCATAGAATTATAATGGTTAAAGCTTGCAAAGATGAGCAGAATCAGAGTTCAAATGGGAATTTAGAACATTAGCAGGACAGTTTCAAGTATGGTCAGATTATGATCTATTGCATAACTAAATGCAATTATGCAAACAAAATAAATACATAAGACTGAGGGCATCACACCATTTATTCTTATTTAACAGAACACAACTACAAAGTTTTGTTGTTAATCTGGTTTGCCAATATTGGGATATTTAACTGGATATGTAGGCTACGTATAAATGACGAAGCCATGTTTGATAGTAAAATTTGACAATGCTGTTGTAAATAACTTAAAAACCCTTTTTGCATAAATCTGGACACAATTACTTGATCCTGGATTTTGTTGTATAGTCAAATTCTCCAAGCAGGGCACCCCATTGTGTGCACAAGATATGAGTCCTGGCTATTGTCAAATGAGACTGTACAATCATTTAACATCTGCTGTGAGGAAAATAGTTGGAATGAGAAATTTGTTATGGTTTTAGGGGTTCTGCAATGCGGTTACGTGTTTTTGTTACAACTTGTCCTGGTTTCCTGTTTTATTTTGTAATTTTACTCGCTTGTGTATTTGGTTTTGTACTCAGGTGTATTTTGTGAGAGCCTGCAATGTTTTTTTTTCTACAAAAGTACTGCTACTAATTATGTAAAAAATAACAAGAGTGTTAAGCAATCATGCGAATGAGCAGTTGTCAGATGAACATAAGAGATGAGGCGGAGCTAATTTTAAGTTTCACATATCTGTGCACAGTAAAGTCTTTTTCCTCTTTTGATCCAAATTGGATTTTGTACAGTCTTTATAGATAATCTTGTCTTGTCTTGTGTGCAGTAGATTGCAGTTAGAACACACTTAGTTTGGAGAATCAGAGAGAAATTCGAACAGGAAGCCAAGAGTACTGCTACTCAGAAGAGTGAGTTTCTCTTTATATAAAAAAACTCGTACTGAGAAAGTTTTACAGCCAATGAATACTATACCTAGTGGGTTATTTTTTTTAGTATCTTATTTATGTCAGGTAGTTGTTTACTTTGTGATTTCCTCAACATAGTAACGTTCTTGTTTTGTGTCACTACATGCATGGTCACTCATCTGATTCAACACTGCCAGTCTAATCCAAAAATAGCAACCACAAGACAGTAAAGGTGTAAGGACAAGCCAAAAAACACAAACAATGGTCGTTTATTCAAAATTTGCATGAAATTGAATGCTTAGCAATAAAATAAACATCAAGTCTATCACAACTCAGAGCGTACGACTTTAAAATACAAAAAACAAAGTATCCCTTTAGCTTAAGGAGTTGCTATAGATTCAAATTGTTCTATGGCATTTAGGAGAAAGGGGGTTACTTTTATTAAATACAAATCTAAACTGAGTTTTTAGGCCTTAACTTAAACCTGACACATTGCAAATGAAAGCAGAAGCTTAGGACTCAGCATTCCAACAGCAATAAGCTATCACAGCAGTTTAGTAAGTTTTTGAGATCACAGCAATTTAACTTACATCAATCATGTGTCCCACCCATCCACATGAACACCTGTGTTCATGCACTGCCTAAACACTGTTGCTTTAGGTCTGGAGGACAGGGACAGTGTCTCATTTGCAACCAGCTCTTTGTGTAGAGGCCAGTACCTGAAGCTCAGACCCAAGGTCACCGCATCATGCTATGAACCCCGGCTGCCAACAAAGTAGCCTATCAGTCATCAGCTTTAATGAATAGGGTGCAGTGTAAAAATAGACACAAAGACACAGAGTTAGAATGTACACTTTCACAGGCAATAGTGGCACTTGGCAACTCGCACCTCTTATCAGTTCACATGACTGTCTTTACACATTCAAACCGGTTATCTTTAGACTGTTGAAGGTTATTTTGGTAACCCTGTCATGCTGTAGGGAGAATGACAGATGCCGGTCAATGACAACATACATAATACAAATAAAGCCTATCTATTGGCATGGTAATTCATTGGTGACATCATCTTGAACTTCTAGTTTAAATGAAATGCAATGCAATATTACACAGAAAACAACACTGTTCCTTACATCCAAAGTTACTGCTGCTTGTCTCTTTCAAAGCATTCTTTACCTGTTTCAACCTTCAATATACTCTGATCACTCAGAAGAGATAAATGAAACTTGAGAGCTATTTTTTTCTTATTTTTTTGCACCCACAACCAGTTATTTCTGTCCTTCTGGAATGGGAGGCTGACAAGGCAGTATTTCGTTGATTGCAGTCAGAGGTTTACACTTTGTCACTGAATCCCAATCACTTTATGTGAAACCCTTAATGCCGAATGTTGTGTTTTGATACATACCCTTTCTGAGACCTTTTTACTTTATAGTAGAAACTTTATTCAAAATCCAGTTTCACACGATATGATACTGGTCTCCAGCCCCTTGGCTAACACCAGAAAACAGAGGACTTTAATATAATATTTTGACCTATCACATGGTAATAAATGGTAAAAATGCCAAAAAATAAATTAATATTTTTTTCCAGATTTTTTTTAAAGGGCCATAAAAAAGACTTCAGATTTAAAAATTGGATTTTTCTGAGCAGTTGTTCTTATCTTAGGCATTAAGGGGTTAAAGACAAACATGCAAACTTCACCTAAAATCTACTTTTACTTATCAATCAGTGTGTACATTATTCTGCATCACATAGCACGTGTAATACAGCTGAGGATTAGCTTTGTAGTGGAGTCATATACTTCGACAGTGTTGTCACTTTCATTACTAAAAGCAAACTAGTATTTAGGCTTTAGAGTTACATGGTGGCAGATGGCGGCCCCCTTGCAGAGTGGATCCGCCAGCTTGGACTAGCACACATGTTCCCTCACTGCAATTAAGTCTAGCTGACCCCTCAGAGCCCCAAGCATCAGCGGGGCGTTTCCGTCGTGCTCCTCCATGCAGATGCTAGTACAAGTGAGTTCTGTGTGTGAACTTTTGCCATGTGTGTCACACTGTGCACATATGGCTGCTCCGTGTTCGTCGTGTTTAATAATACCGACATGTTTTAAGAGAGAACGTCGAAGCAGCAGGAGAACTTGACTGAACTGACCATCCGTATGACAAAAAAAGCTGTTAGGTTTTGGTTTTAAGGCTGTGCAGTGAGCTTGTGCTTGCATGCAGTGATGCAGGAAATACATAAAGGTAGGAAGTATGACTGAGAAATTGGATCGGTCATTCCTATATTGTCATTTGCTATTTTTTGCTTTGTCCTTATGCAGCTCTTAATTTAAATACTTGCTTTAGATTGTGGAAACAAATCACTCACTATTTGCAATATAATTCCTTAAGCAGTATCTCACACTCCCATCCTCTCTCTCCTCGTCTATATGTACAGTAATACATCTCTTTATTTGCATGCGCAAACTGCACTGAGGCATGACTATAAAGAAAGCAGCTTCATATATCAGAAAAATCTGTCTTATTTATTGGCTTCTCAAGTGTTAGCTAGCAACAAAAATCATTCCCATGCCAAATAGTCTTTGTAAGGCATGACTGCTATTTACTGTCATGCGTCTCACTTTAGTGTTATGGGTGATTATGACGGGGAGACCTGCAGCTGTATTTTAGCATGCACTGCATGTGCATGATGCTCTGTGACTTAGAGCTAAATGAAAGTTTCTTGCTTATAAAGATGCATTAAAAAGAAAAAAAGAAAAATGTATGTACAAATGAAACACTGTGATGATATCCAAATATTTTCTGTATTCATCCATCAATCCGTTGCTCCATCAAAACTGCACATGAACCCATCAGCAACAGTCTTCTTGCTGTCTTTTTCTGTCTCAGTCAGCCAATCTTTCACTCCAACATTCATCTAACCCATTGTTGTTCCAATTCCAAGTGGAGGAACCTTAATTCATCAGGGTGGCTGTCACTCTGTGTGTGTAAATTACTGTGATTCCCTCTGTCCTGCAGCAAGGCTCAGGTCAGACTTGGCCGTATCTGCCCCTTTCATCCAATTAGGAAACAAGTTAAAACCCTTCACTTGTGCTGACAGACACAAAAATACACACACACATACATACACACACAGATGCTGGCCACAGCATCTACCCCATCACCTACACTTTTTCTTAATTTAGATCTCAAGTAGGATAACCGGTCAGAACACACATACAAACACACTGAAGGATAAATAGACCGTCTGTCTCCCCACTTCCACCTCTGTCTGCCACATGGTGTAGACACACATCAATTGATTTAGCATCTCTCTTCCCGTCTTCTTCTTTCCTTTTCCTCTCTTTCATACACACATTCACATACACAAGCATGTAGTCCTTCCCATGGGGTGAAATCACTTACACACACAAACAGACGCACACACAAATATCGGGTGGCTCGTTGCTGGAGTGGACAGGCCTTTGTGAGATAACGGGCAAACGCAGCCTGACAGGCTCGGCTGGGCCATTATTGAATTGCAGTGAAGACTATATTACTTTAGAGTGAGATAAAAGACTACATACAAGACGGATGGGTGGGGGACATCAAACAGGACTGTGTCCGGATTGTGCCAGGAGTAATCCTGCTGAAGGTAGTGGTGATTTCCCCCAGGCCAGATGCCATTTCTCCTTGAATAATTCTTACGAGTCCAACAGTCGCTTCTCCTCTGTGTTATAATTTGCATCATCTTTTCGATCCCTAACCCGCATTTCTTGCTTTTAGTCCAGCCCATTGTGGGTCTTTCCCATTCTTTCGTCTTGTTTTGTGGTTTGCTGTTGCACAAAAACCAAATGTTATGATTAGAATTCTCCAAAACCCTTTTACTTCATGTGGCATGTCCTCAACCTGGAGATTTTCCCCCCGACTATGAATGGAGATGGAGGGTCCAGGGGGAAATACTCATGATGGTGTTTGGGAGGTTTGGCCGAGACTGCAATATGGCTCGCAAGAAAAGCCATCTGATATTGCGGAAACATTTGGCACCTTTTGTTATCTGCTGAACTTGTTTGCAGTCAGAGATGTCTTTGATCTCCAGACAAAAACAATGTAAACAGATGCTTTGTGCTTACTCACTCTGAACATCTTAAGCTGCGAAAAGCCTGACAGCTGTGATGATTTTGTAAAGTAAGGTGATCATTACTCATTTCAAAGTGAGAATTGACAGAAATGAAGAAATCACCAGACACAGCCAGGCAAGCAGTCCAAACAGATTTCCGTGTATTCCGTTATCTGCTATAAAGTAATAGCACTCTCTTTTAGCCAGCACTGCTGAACGGCATTGGATTTGACAGTGATGTTGGCGTGTCATTAGTCAAATATATATTCATGAAAATCATCTAGGTGTTCCGCCATAGGTTCTGCTCAGGTGGCAAAGGATGCAATGGGTTGAAAATAGGAGATTTCAACTAAGATCTAATATAGTTCCTGTAGAATGGAGGAACAAGGCTGGCTCCAACACAGATCCAGAATATAGATTCATTAAATGTTAGTGTGGAGTGATTTGAGAAAAAAATACTTATCTGAGCTGTTTCCGAGAATTACAATACTAAATTCTTGCAATGTGAAAGTTTTCAACTTATGGGTAAACCATAGTTTTTGTGCTATCTTTTACTTGTGATGCTGTGATGTTTATGTATTTATTCGTAACTATGTATGTATCAGATGAGTCCAAACAATTTAAACAGGGTAATGTTCCACAAGACAGAAAAATCATGATTGACATAACCTATAACCACCACAGTAGTGAGACTTTGTAGGCAAGCAAAAAGTGGTTTTTACATCCATACAGGGTGTGTGTGAACCTGGATTAAAATATTATCATCCTAAACATAACCCAAAGCAAGAAATCAAGAAATCAAAGATTTCCTTTTTTTCTTTATCAAATTCTCCCTACATGTACCTCAGCTTATGATGTTATGTAGCGTGACCATTTTCAAAGTAGACTTTTTTTCCCCCACTGCAAATACTCATTTTACTGTTGTAGACTTAAAATGATATTCCGCATGAGCCGTGGAAATGAAAAGATGAGTGACAGCAATGACCGGGGGCTTCTTTCCAATCGAAATGAGCAAATTTTAGCCATCAGAAAGCAGTTTAAGTTTTGCTGAGGTAGCGGGTGCTACGTGAAATCAACCTGGGCATGGCCAAGCGAACAAGCAGGCAACAGCAGCCAGTGGCATTCTGGGCAATTCCTGGCCACCATCAACTGCTCATCCATTCAGTCCTGTCCAAGTGGATGGTGGCCATTCTCTAGATCAAACCAGCAGGTGTTAGCCGTTAGCTGCAAGGACTGTTTGTGTCCTGCTGTGGGATTTTAGTAGAAATCTACCTGGACAAAGTTGAGTAAGTGAGTGATTAGCTGACATTAGTTGGGAACAAAACCTAAACATTAGCTAAATCAGCAATACATCAAGAAAATGTCCATTAAAAATCTTCTCCTTTAGTCATTTATATTTAAATGCAATGTTTTACTTCTCCATACATTTTCAGTGTGAGATTCTATATGCACCATGGATTAAAGAATATTAACTCAGTAATTGTAACCCTAACACATCTAAATTTATCCTGTAATTTGCGTTGATCATGAGCTAGACATATTGCCACTACTATGCAAGGTAAATATTCTTGGATTAAAAACAGGTCCAAGTGTTACCTCTCTCACTCCATGCTCATCTATTTAAAGGCTTTTGAAGCAAGATAGATTATTTATTTGCTGACGGGACACATAACATGATGATATTAACTAACTGAGGATATTAATTTTTAATGAGGGACCTAAATGCTGCACCCCAAGGGCCTATAACCTCTGGTTTTAATTAATATGTGGTGGGTGCACATTAGTCTTTCAATCAGAGTGGGTGGAATGGCCAGGCAATCATGGGCGCTTTTAATCCATATGCTCATCAAGGGTCCGAACCTTGGCTTTAATCAAGCACTCCAGTAACAGAAATAACAGAAACACCTGTTCCTTCACTCATTCACTGAGTAATGTAAGAATGACTTCAATAAAAGTGTGGTCTTAATGAACTTGACAGATAATAGTAAAGTGACATGTAACAGAATGGAGAAAAAATGAAGCAGACCTTTTCAAGAATAGTTGGTATACCAGGTGGGATTAATAAAATACACATTCATCTTCTTTTTAGAGACTTAAACAGATGAAATGTTACTTTGACAGTCTAACAAGCCCAAATTAACAGCTCTCTGTTTTACCACTCAAAGAAACAGCTTCCTTTACGCCAAGACGCAACAGATTTAACTGAATTAGTGCAGGTGACTCGATGCCTGCGGTATGTGTAACGATGGAGAGCCGGAGCCAAAAAAAAAGGTTAACAGGATTTATCATAAGATAAGGAGGGACGAACGAAAACCTGTAGGGAAGGTTGAGGAGTCCAGGAGGGTTGCAGGGACGCGGAGCAAAGAGGCAGGCTGTGGGATATCCAGGACAGGAAAGTTAGGAGCAGCAGGAACAACCATGTGCTTACGTTCATTCATTCATTCAACGTCCGACGAAGGACAGACTGGTGAGCTGAGGGATATATGGCTGTGAGGGAATTGGGAACAGGTGCATGTGATCTGGGATAACGAATCTGATGGCAGGTGACGGTGATTGGGCTGATAGAGTCCGGAGCAGCTCATGACAGTATGAGGAAGGTTGAATTGGACAGGTGTTTGTCTTGTAACAAAAAAACTCTGACTGCCATCTCATCCAAAACCCATGTTTAAACACTCCAAAGATAACCCTATCACTTTGAGTTTAGCAAGTGGGGACTTTCTGTGGTTTAAAAAAATAATAAAAACATTAGATTGAATAGAATGAAAGAGTTTAAACCTAATGCAAATTCAAACAGGGAGAAAAGGAAGAAAAACATTAATTTTGTCCGATGGCAACACACGGCAGCTGAAGACATATGCTGCTTTGAGAGGAAATCATTCTGCACGACATGCAAACCCCTGTGGAAGAACATCAAAGTGTTTCAATACCAGAATCGCTGTGTGTTTGTCTGAATTAGTGAAGGAAAAAGAAAAGATATTGAGTCAGTGCTTTAACAAAGAAACAGAAAAAACCTAAGACTTATAGACAGAAAGTCAGTCAATAGATACATAGGCAGGTAGACAGAGAGACTGGGGGTGTTGCAGCTAATGCACACCAGCAATTATGGGCCATCATAATCACAGCATCCAGTGACAACATAATCATAGCACAATCAGGTGGCGAATCAGAGGCAATTTGCAGACTCTCTCTACAACTTGGTGGGGCTGCTGAATTTCCCCGTTTGTGTGCAGCAGGCTGAGAAAGCTTAATTATCCTGATGAGGAGGTGGCAAAGGAGAGACCAGCAACCTCGGCATGCTTGGTGCCACCTATGAAACAAATGGCGGCTGCTATTGGGGTCTCCACACACCTGGAAACAGGGTCTGTGTGCATTACTTCAATTGCTTCAAGACAACACAACACAAGAAGCAGGTGTCAAATTGATCTCGATTGAGAAGACATGGAAGAGCAGATGTTCTAGTTTTTAACTGTTTTTTTCTGCAATTTCAACTTTTGTTGCATGTGTTGTGCATGTAACAAAACATGTGCAGATGTTCATCTGGGTGTGTTTATATGTGATTGTGCACTCAAAAAAAATCTCTGCAAGAAGAAACCTTTTCTTACTACAAAGGATCATTGTTTTATGAAGTTCTGGCACCCAGCTGTGATGTGAAAATGGTGATAATCTGAGAATCAGTAATATATTCATGCACAGGGAACATGCAAAATTTCAAATCTACAAGGAGACAAAAATAGCTGCAGAGAATGCTCACAAAATTTTCTATGTTCACTGAAAAAGGAATACCTCTGGGTTATGTTATTAAACTTAGAAATGAACAACAAGGAGGCTAAATTAATCTCTACCATGAAGGGGAGCCAGATAATTCCAGTTGAGCAAATTGAATTGGAATGTAAATGTTAAAAAATTATCCGCATGCTGTTCCTCGATTCCTGTAAGCATAAGCTCAGAATTCAGTCTGTACTTCTCACTTCTTTTCTCAAATATGTGGATAACAACAAATTAATTATACATATTAATGCTTGCTTGCCAATTTTTCACGCGCATCTCTCAGAAAACGGCTTTCTTCCAAAAGCACCCGTCCAGAATTTGAACTAACTAATCTCCAGCTGCCTGGGGAGAGAAAACAAGCACTTTGAGGGAATAAGTAACATTCCGTTGCGGCGTTTACACGTGTGGCTGAGCACAGAACTTCAGAGCTGGCATTTCAATCAGAAGCCATCAGAGGCATCCGTAGCAGATAAGACGAGCTGCACAAGCTCCTCTGCTCTAAGCTATAATAGTGTGTTTATGCAGGAGATACACCTCACTTACAGTAAAACAAATCACGGCCTACTTACGCTTAAAACCAATTCTCGGTGTCCAGTTTCCCAATTAGGGATGTTACCTATGTTCAGTTACTGCTCATCACAGCTATACACGTTAGTTCTACTAGAATACATCTTTCATTTGACTTGCTTCATTTGGATTTGAGATATAATCACAACGACTTGTGTCATGGGTCAGTAGTCTTAGTAGGATTGGGACATGAGGTTAAGGGTTTAAAAAGATTCCCACAGCAAAAAATAACACTGAAAGTTTAAATTACTTAAAAGGGAAAAATATATTTTGTGATGTAACCTGTTTATATTTTTAGACTTTTTAAAATGACCTAAATAACAAAAATGGCTCATACAATTTTATAATATGCCCATGCATGTATAATATGTATCGTTATAATCAGAGAAGCAAAACAAACTATAAAGGTTAAAAAAACCAACTAATCTGATCTCGAATGGTTTTTCACTATTTAGTGAAGCAACGTCATATTTAAGCTTAAACCAAAGAATTAATATCTGCACGAATGGTTGTTTGTCTCTCTGTAGTTGCGTTTCCCTTACCATTTTTCACAAAATAGGAGCAATATTTGTAAAGTTTAGAAAAACTACACTTTTTATTTGCAGTTGTTTCCATTGAACAATGTTTAGTGCATAAGCCACAAATCTCATAAAATAACATTCAACTGACAGGATTTTACAAGAATTGCGGCACCCATATCATTATAAGGAAGCATTATTTTAGGGTTTTCTACATGCTGCGTAAAATTTGATAGAGCCTTTCAAAGCCATCACCCCTCATTACCCTTCCAAAAACCCATTATAAATGTATTTCCCGGTTGTTTACTCAATACTGCACCATGTTAACTGGTCACATGACCTACTATGTGATGTCTGTGGACGTGGAAATGCGAATAAAGTGTTTCCATTACACTTTTGAGATAAACTGCTTTATCGAATCATCTAAACAAAACACCTCCAGGGGGCGCAAAACCTCTTAGCGAAATTTGAGTTTTTTCGAAATGTAGGTCTTTTCACTAGAAGATTTCTATTGCGACATTTAGGCTTTTTAAAAAATCTAAGCGTAATGGAAGTGCACTTTGTGTTGGCCCTGTGATGGACTGACCTGTCTACAGTGTACTCATCATCTTGCTTGATGATTGTTGAGATAGCCTCCAGTTCCCCCCAACCCTTAAATAGATGATATTAATTGCACATTCTGTCCATAATTTGTCCAGTATAAGCATTAGGAAAAGCAGTAGGCTAATCGATGTGTTGTGCAACGTGATTTACATGACTTCTCTCCTTTGGTTCCCAGAATGGTCCGTTTACTTTCACACTCTGTCTGCAAATTGTACAAGAATTCACTTCCAAGTGAAACTCTGTTATTCATGGAGACCAGAGTTCACTTTTTTGGTTTACACCAGAGTTTTAATGAGTGTTCACACTGCTTCAAACGAAAAATACCATCGTGAAACCGGACCAGGGTCAGTTTAAGCTAGTATGAATGTGCCTTAAGACATGTGCAATGAATAGAGGGAGCTGCAGCAGCACTTGCATTTCCACTACAGAGGTAAAGAGTACCTAAAAAGTCAAGATAATAATGCTGTATATTATTATCATTTAAGTTAGAAGATATTATTTGCATATATTTTTTTCCACCAACCTGCAGCAGGAGCAATTACGTCTATATGGAGCAAAATTTAAAGCAAAAGTGCACCAGACATTGTTAAGTCTTCAGTGATGCCAAAGCCATTTCTTTTGCTCTTCAAAACTCCTTTGTTATGTCAAATAGATTTCCTGGATGGCTACCAATATCCTTAAGGCTTATTGGAGTGCTGCTTCTGCTCACCCGACAAAGGACACCCAAATGTAACAGGGAAAGTCAGACCTTTTCCTAAAGTGAGGAATTACATAGGCTGGTTGTGTCGTGCACTGGGGATTCATACTCACAGCATAGCAAGTTTATATCACCTGGTGTAAAGATTCATTGGCGTGATCATTGGAACGGACTTTTAAGTGACCTACTTGGTTATAAAAATGAGGCTGATTATGCCGAGATGGGAGAGCATCACCTTTGTGAGAATACTTCATCTTTTGATGCCTTAATTTTAATGACAGGTATGACCTTTGTGAGTCACACCCTTGAGCAAGATAAATACTGAACAGAAATGTTTGGTCATAGCTGTGTTGTTCAGAGATGTTCAGTTTTGGTGCAAAATGGCTATATGTTTTGATATTTGAAAAACCTCTACTTTATCTTCATAAGTCTATTTTCCCAGTGTACTGCAAGATGAAATTGTTTAGATGTGACAAAATGAATCTAAACTGTTCTGGATGCTGTCTGCAAGGTTTGGTTATTGAGCACAAGCAGTTCTGCAACATTTAAGCAATATAATGCAAATGCTTATAACCTCTATAAGGTTTACAAAGGTTTTCAATACAATCCAGACTAGATTATTACATAATAGCCAGTGTAATTTACATAAAATGCAGAAAAAATTAAGAGGTCATTGAAGATGATAAAATTAACATTTAGTTCATTTAGTTCTAAAAAGTAAGTAGAAATAAACAAAACACCTTAAGAACTGTCCTTTTAATCTGGTGAGAACTCTTTAAGAATAATTTTTCAACTTGCCCTTCCTTGAGTTTAAACCTAGGGTCTTTGGAACCATAACATTTTCACTTAATCATTAGGCTATCCAAGTTCACAAAATCATATGGGTTTACGTGAGCATTTCTTACAGAATAAAAGCGATACTTGTAAAGTTTTTAAAAACTACAATCATGATTTTCAGGTGTTTCCATTGAACAGTGGTCTGTGCATAAGCTGCAAATCTCATAAAATCTAGTCAGCTGGACATGATTTTACAAGAATTGTGATGCACGTAACGTTATCGCGAAGAATTACTTTGGGGTTTTCTACATGCTGCGGAAAATTTGCTACAGCTTCTCTGAGCAATCCTCCCTCATTTCTCTTTCAAAAACACATTAAAACTCTGGATTTCCCAGTTGTTTACTGTGTACCATGCCATCTTAAACAGTCATGTGACCTACTATGTGATGTTTGTGGAGGCGGAAATGTGAATAAAGTATTCCATTACACTCTTGTCATGAGCTCTCTCAGCCTGTGACTAGCACTGATTGACTCCCTGATCAGCTACACCTGTTTCTCATTACCTGCCAGCTGCTCTGAATTCCCCTGTTAACCACTCCCTGTATATAAAGCCTTGCCTTTCATTCCAGTTTTGTCAGATCGTCTGCAAGCCAGCATTAGTCTTCCCTGGGATTCTGATCGGCTCTGCTTTTCTCTGACTCTGAGGATTCTGCGAATCGAAACTCTGAACCTGGACCTGCCTGTCACTTCTGCCTGCCCATCTGTACTGGACTTCCAGACTCGTTTGGCTCCACCCACCGCCATGCAGCGCCTTGAACATACGGAGGGGGAGGTCTACCGGATAAGCAGCGACATTGCTTCCTTGCTGCAGTTTGGCCAGATACATCAACAGCAATTCCAGCGAAATCAACAGGAATTCCAGCAGAATAGGCTATTGTTACAACAACAGCAACAACAACTCCTGCAGCAGCAGCAAAAACTTGATAACATCACACAGCTTCTCACCTACCTGGTCCCTCCATCTGCCAACCCAGCCACCGCTTCTCTGTCCACCGGCCCAGCCACCGCTTCTCTGTCCACCGGCCCAGCCTCTGCTTCTCTGTCCACCAGCCCTGCTCCAGACAGTCTGCTTGCCAGTCCAGCCCCTGCTGCAGCCGGTGCCCCTGAACCCAAGATTGGTAACCCAGAGCGGTTTGATGGAGACCCTACCCAGGTCCGGGATTTCCTGACAAGTTGCCGACTTCAATTCCAAATGCAGCCCAGAACATTTGCCACTGAAGGGGCAAAGGTCGGGTATGCAATCACTCAATTGGCAGGCCGAGCTCGACTTTGGGGAATAGCCGAGTTTGAACGTCAGACCCCTGCTTGCATGAACTTCGAGCTGTTTGCTAAGGAGATGGAGAAGGTGTTTGACTTTGGCTCGTCAACTGCAGAGGCCTCCCAGGATCTGTTGACCATGTGCCAAGGCCGGAGAACAGTTGCTGACTACTCCATCGACTTCCGGACCTTGGCAAGGCAGAGCTCCTGGAATATGGAGGCATTGGTGCACTTCTTCCTCTATAGTCTCGCTGACTACATCAAGGACGAGGTGGTCTCCCATGAACAGCCTTCCACCCTTGATGAGCCATCGCCCTGGCAACCCGGATTGACCGAAGGATACAAACCCGCCGTTGTGAGAGGGCACGCCAAAATCCACCAGCCACCAGCTCTCGAATCAGAACTATGACTACTCCTCTCTCATCTGCTGCTATCCCATCAAGTCAGCTGGACCAGCCTGGGCCCATGGAAATTGGGCGAGCCTCACTTTCACCTGCAGAGCGTCAGCGCCGCTTCACCTCAAACCTCTGCCTCTATTGTGGAGTAGATGGACATCGTGTTTCCACCTGTCCTTTAAAAGCCCAGGCTCACTGGACATAGGGGGAGTCCAGCTGAGCTCCATGACCATTCAGTCATCTGACCGTAAACCCCTACTGTAGGTTCGTCTCCACCTGGCAGAATCAACCCACACACTGGTGGCTCTTGTGGACTCTGGTGCTGAAGCCAACATAATGGACCTTCAGTTGGCCCATCAGCTGGGATTACAAAGCCATCGTCTGATCCCTCCTGTTCCTGCCCGGGCGCTAGATGGACACTTGCATGCCGAAGTCACTCGTGTCTCAGACCCTGTCTCTATGACTCTGTCTGGTAACCACCGGGAAACCATCCAGTTTCATCTGCTCCATTCACCTGGCCAGCCCCTCATCCTGGGTTTCCTCCGCAGGCACAACCCCCACCTTGATTGGGTAACCGGGGTGATCAGGAAGTGGGGAGATGACTGTCGTCAAACCTGTCTGCCTGCTACCGCACCATCTTCCCAGGCAGCACCCACCAGCTTCACCCCTGACCTCTCCAATGTCCCTAAATACTACCATGCTCTCCGGGAAGTCTTCAACAAGACAAAAGCCACATCTCTGCCACCTCACCAGCCTTATGACTGTGCTATCGACCTTCTTCCTGACACGACTCCACCCATGGGCCGTCTTTATTCGTTGTCTGCTCCAGAAAGAAAGGCCATGGAGGACTACGTCAGCAACTCCCTGGCTGCTGGATTGATCAACCCTTCTTTGTCTCCTGCTGGGGCCGGTTTCTTCTTTGTGAGGAAGAAAGACGGATCCCTTCGCCCCTGTATTGATTACAGGAGCCTCAATAACATCACAGTAAAGAATCGTTATCCATTGCCTCTACTCACCTCTGCCTTCGAGTTGCTGCAGGGAGCTACGATCTTTACCAAGCTGGATCTTAGAAATGCTTACCATCTTGTTTGGATGCGGGAGGGCAACAAATGGAAAACAGCATTCAACACACCCACAGGCCACTACCAGTATTGGGTGATGCCTTTTGGCCTCACCAATGCCCCTGCTGTATCCCAGCCCCTGGTTAACAATGTTCTACGGGACATGTTAAACAAGTTCATTGTGTATCTAGATGACATCTTAATCTTCTCCAGAAACCTGTCTGAGCACACCTACCATGTCCAACAAGTCCTTCGTCGTCTACTAGAGAACCATCTCTATGTCAAGGCAGAGAAATGTGAGTTTCACGTCAAGACCGTGTCCTTCCTTGGGTACATAGTAGCAAGGCAAAATATCCAGATGGACCCTAACAAGGTTGTTGCTGTTACTTCCTGGCCAGTCCCGGAGACCCGAAAGAAGTTGGAGCAATTTCTGGGGTTTGCCAACTTCTACAGAAAATTCATTCGTAACTACAGTTCCAGCGCCGCTCCTCTCACTGCTCTGATCAGCACCAAGCAGCCATTCATCTGGACTCCCGCAGCCGACAAAGCCTTTAGTGCCCTCAAGGCTAGATTCACCTCCGCTCCCATCCTCTGGATGTCTGATGTTGACCGGCAATTCATTGTGGAGGTGGATGCCTCTGACGTAGGAGTCAGTGCAGTTCTTTCCCAGTGGGCTGTGGAGGATAACAAGCTTCACCCCTGTGCCTTCTTCTCTTTTCATCTGTCCCCATCTGAATGCAACTATGACATTGGGAATCGTGAGCTTCTGGCTGTCAAGCTTGCCCTGGAAGAGTGGCGTCAGTGGCTGGAGGGTTCCACCATTCCATTCCTGGTATGGATTGATCACAAAAATTTGGAGTATATCCACACCGCTAAGATACCAAGCCAGATGCCCTCTCTAGTCAGTTCCAGAAGGATGACCTTTCACCTGAGGATCCTGCGTCCATTCTACCCGGTTCGTGTGTCATAGCAGCCCTGACATGGGATGACGCCTCCTCGGTGGTGGTCCGGTATACTCCATCCGGCGCCTACTTTGGTCTAGAAGGAAGGGCAGGGGTATCCAGTACCTCGCGACTGGGAGGGTTATGGACAAGAAGAGAGATCCTGGGCCGGACCCTCATCTCTGACTTCCACCGACTGCATCCGGACCAATCTGCCATCCGCCGGGGTCGTCCTAGGGGGTCCTGCTGCTCCACCTGCCCTGCTTTGGACTCTGAGGCTGGTCCTGTTCCTGTACTGGATCCAGTCCTGGCTTCGGATGTTAATGATTCTCCAGCCCCCACGGTAGATGAGGCCATGGACTCTGATCACTCGATGGGGTTCTAACCCTCCACCAGCTCCTGGTCTGTCTGTCTGTTTCGTGACAACTCTTGCAATAAACTACTCTATCGAAACGTCTGAAAAACCACCTCAAGTGCACAAAAACCTATTAGTGATATTTGATTGTTTTTTTTTGTAACTGTAGATGTTTCCATTAGAATATTTCTGTGATAATTAGGTTTTGCACAAATGTATAGGTAATGGGAAGATGCCTATGGACAGAAGCATAAAATCTACTAGACCCTTCATACAGGTGCAACAAGGTAAAGTAAGTTGTAACTGCCAATCAGACGGCTGGATTTAAAATTGTACAAAATGCTGAATTCTTCAAAAAATACAAAGTTACAAAAAAATTAAAAATGCCAAAGTTTAGCAAAGAAGGCAATGGCAAGGAACCCGCTGTGCTAGACACTGCATACTGGTGCATGGTGGTGAAGCAGCTCGTTATGCGAAAAATTGTCCAATTACTGGGCTGAAGTCTTTCTGAAGGGCTCTGGTCCAAAGAATAAAAATTTAAATGGCAATAGTTATAGCACCCTTCCCCAGAAAGTGGTTAAGAATTTACCATCTAAATGGCTGAAGTGCAAAGATCTTCCGATCAAGAAATCCCAGCATGCATCAGGAAAATAGTTTGATCTTGGAAAAAACAGCTAATCTTTTCTTTATTATGTATTGGAATTTTGAGCCTCAGAACTGTGAAGACAGTGAAAACTAAGATGATTAAGTGAGGAACAAATACATACAAAAAGCTTATGAAAAAGATGGGATAATCAGCAAAAAAATGCAGGATGATCAATTAGCAGAGGTGCATGAAGGCAGAATATTCCAAATATAACTCGAATTAACTAACAACTACCAAACAAAAAGGAACAGAGGGAGTATTTGATTTCATTGATACACAAAATATAATGAGGAAACAATTCTATCTAATATCCGCAAATAATAATTTGGCTTCAAATGCAAAATGAGGCTGCAAAACCTTGTTTCTTTGATCTTTTAAACAAAACCTTATTATGAATTTCTGGTGAAGAAGGGTTTTTTTATGCTAATGCATGAAAAATAGTTGGAGATAGAGATCCTTTACTCATTTGCACCTTGCTTTTAACTTATAGTACATGCTACAAGGATACCCACACAGCCTGTCAAATCGGTATGAGTGAAAATATTTAGTTATCTTGGGCTAGATACCTTCCTTTTTAGGGTGTTCTGAATAGAAAAGTGAGTGAAAAGCAAAAGACAAACAAAGCGGAAACAACACACTGTCTGAAAGTTTGGAAATCAGTTTATCAGAGAAGCCACACATTCAGAAGACACACTGTATTGTATGCAGAGACTCTGTGTGTTGAGTCTTTGCATTCCCACTGGCAGTTTGGTTGCTTGATTGATGTCTGCTTTGAGTGAAAGAAACTTCAATATGTGTGAAAGAAAGAGACTACAATGCTTCAACTAAACCACAGGTAAGCCTTCTATGTGTGAGTAAAATCTGCTGCAGACACACTATGTTAGAGGAACAATCATAGCAGCGACAGGCATGCTGGTTTTCAGCCGTGCCACTTGTGGCAGGCTAGTGAACAACGCCATGATGATGCAGACCACTTTAGTGGTAATCAGAAAAATGTAGCTTAACTCAATGTGATTCTATATGCGGCTACATAAACCATTACAACAACTCAGAGCCCCTAATAAATCTGCAAGCCCTCAGTCAGTTCCCACCATCATTTGAATGACACTTCCGTGTTCTGGCAAAAATCACATCTACCCCAACTAAATTGACGTGGACCAGTTTTCCATATGAGAGGTGCTCTCCGGCAGCCAAGTGTGTGTGTATCTGTTTGTGTTTGTCTGTGTGTTTTTGCGTGCATGTGTGAGAGATCTCATTTCTGTATCGTTTCGGTGGTCTGATGCGTGCGTGGGACTCAAGCCCACAGCGGCGAGTCAATCTGAGACATCTATTATGCACTTCATCAATCTTTTTGGACTCTTGACATTTCACTAGCCGAACAAATTGTCAGTTATCAAAACTCAATTTCAGAAATGACATGTCGAAATTCACTCCTCTACCCTCCCCTGAGCCCCCCCACCCCTCCACTCTAACTCGCTCTTCCTCTCCCCACTCTGTCTCAGCATATATCTCCCTGCATTTACCTACAAGCCATCCAAGTACTTTCCCACATACACACATATGCCTGTGTTTATACATATATGAGGACAAATGAAGTTCATATCTCGCCCACCCTCAACTCATCCCACTCTGAGATGGCAGTTATGTACGCAAAGAGTTAAATGTTGTTGGAGTTAATCTCTCCTGGGCTACCAGCATTCCTGTGAGAAGATAAGGCTGTGTATAAATTGATTTGGTTATGCTTCATTGATAATAAAAAGAGCCGGGCTTTGTTTACCAAATGGAATGCACTCACGCAGCATCCCTCATTCAGATCCCCCACTTAATGTGGACGTGCGGCTTCTGTACACCTGCATATACCTCTTTAGGTTAAGTAACATTGAGAGAAGTGAATAAGAAAGAAACAAAGGAAGGAAAAGAAAGGGGGAAAAAGGAAGAAAGGCTACTAGAGTGACAGGGTCAACCTTGAGGAAGGGTGTTGGGGAAAAAAAATCATTAATGCAAAATAAAGGTGAAAGCAGGCAACACTGAAGGGGGGGCCTAATCCTTGCTCACTTCCGTTAATGAAAGTCATCAGTCACATTCTTATGCATACTAATGATGTGTGCAGGTGCAACGGCACACACCCAAAATATCACACACATGCACCTCTGCGTGCCCCTGGTGTCAAGCTGGATCAGGACTTTTGTGTCTTATTCAAACAAACTTGCAGCATGAGTCCCTCTGTGCATGATCGACTGTTTGTTTCCCACAGATTAACATTTGAGAAGCGCTCAATCTCAAAGACAAATCTGTAACCTGTGTCACTTGCTTGTTTGTTAATGCAACTAGTGGAAGATAAGCTTTAGGTTTTTTTTCCTCCCCTCCTTCTGTGAACACAACAAATATAGTAATGTATTACTGGCACAAGACAAGGATGAGGGGTGATAAAAGCTGTTTTACGCTATGGTGTCTTTCTGACAAGTCGCAGGAAAAAGACTAATATATA
>JBAMHX010000006.1:7387054-7436283 GCA_037177515.1 Pseudomugil tenellus | reverse complement strand
CCCCCCCCCCCCCCCCCCCCCCCCCCCCCCCCCCCCCCCCCCCCCCCCCCCCCCCCCCCCCCCCCCCCCCTTCCCTCAAAATCTTAAAATCTAAAGTTGTTTTAAGAAACATTTATCACATCTCCCCAGTTGGCCCCAGCTGGTGCGCTGGTCCTGGGAAGTTTTAATGAAGCCAATCCTTTTCTCTGCTGCCAGTGAGGATCTCTCAGCATGTAGCCCCAGCTGCTGGCTGACACCCCGATAAGCCAGACCTCTCACTCCAGCATCTCACCAAGTCATGCTGACTCATCACTCGGCCTTTCGGATTAAGAGAAAGGTCTGTTGTGGGCTACACGCCACCTGCCCCATCTCAAAACCTACATAACCTCTGTTTAGGCTGATTGAAACATGCTGAAATGAGAAGATGCCCAACAGGGGGAAAAAATTGGTGGAATACGAACCAAAATAGGTTTGTAAATGAAATGCTTGCTGATGCTGCACTAACGTGGCAGATGGGGAAATGAAATTGTCGGCTTTTTCCGCTGCGTCCCTCTATCTTGCACCTATCCATCCATCTTCTGATCCCTCCATCAGGAACAGGAAAGGCAGAGAGGCCATGTGAAGCTTTTAGGTCAGCTCTTGAGGGACATCGCTTCGAATCCCTGAAGACTCTGACTTGGTTACAGAGTCCTAACCTGCCAACACAGCTGACCTCCCTTGGTCACCCCTGGTGCACACATTGAAACGCAGAAAGGCTGTCATGTGCTGGACACCTCTGTCCAAAGTCTCTGCTTGAGTATGCATTAAGCAATTTTCTGATACTTGTCACTGTGGGAAAACATGGGTGCTTGTCTGTAAAAGGTGCATTCTAACCTGCTAAGCTATTGTTCTCATTTCTCTCCTCATGTTTCACTGGAGGTCGATAAAACTGGAATTATGGGTCACGGAGGGAGTCATGATAGGTTAAAGAAAAACAAAATGTTAGACAATACAGTTACTGCGCAACACTGACGAAAGTGAATGGAAGATTCCTTCAATGCCACTAGATTTCAATCAACTCATCCTTTTTTTAAGCTCTCTAGGTTTAGACTTTTTATCGCTAACTGGCTGGTTAAAGACATCAAGGGTGAACAAAATCTACAGGAAGTTACTGGAGTCAGGGGACTAGAGTTCAAGTTCACAGGGGAAAAAAAGTTAATATAACCACAAACAAACAAAAAAAACTAAGCTCTAAAGCATGGCCAGAGGGGGTGTTTTGGAAATATAGATTATGATGTTAGTCTGTAATTTGTAAGGGGGGGCAGTTTTTCTATCCAGAAACTAGAAACTCTTAGCTTAAAGAGAAAAAAGTACAAGAAATACTGCTGTGGACACTGACATTTGGAAAATGGAGAAATCTCTGCAAGGACTTACCTTAATCTCTGGAATTTATCTAGGGTGTTGGACCACCTCTAGGAAGACGTCTGTGAGGGTTAGAGTTATGCGTGTCAGTCTGTTAAATGAGCTTGTTTGCTGGCTCAGGCCAGTGACAACTGGTGAGTTTTTTAATTACTGTCTGCTTGGCAATAAATTGCATATGAAACAGCCTAATCCATTACAAGGCAGTATATACCGTACATGTTTATGTGAATTAGTGGATGTTTGTATTTGTCTTTCCCTGTTGCTGTCCTTGAATCCAGTTTTTATACATATTCGTTTTAACTTAACTCATGTTAAGGATAACCTTTAAAGCAATTCTACCTAAGGTTTCAACCTTAACCTCTTCTTCTGTTCTTCTTCTTGATAGAACATTAGCAGTCATCATGCCAATTCCTGGATCTGTCTGCTCTGCAGCAGAGGTATCCAACTCTGATTATTGAGAGCTGTAATCTTGCAGATTTTCCATGTTTCCTTGCTGCAACACACCTTTATAGATTCATTTAATTAAAGTCAGCTGTACTAGAGCAGGGTGGATCTAAAGCCCGTCGGACAGCAGCCATTGAGAACCGACATCGGACACCCCAGCTTTGCAGCATCCAGAGACGAAGAGATCACATTTTAAAACTTTGTTTTCCAGCCTGGAACATCACATGCCAACTGCATTTTGTTTTACAGCAACATGCCACATGCCAAGAATGGATATCAAGACACTGGCCAAGCAGGAAGTAATGGCTGAATCAGTTATGTTATCAGTAAGGCAAAGAAAACAAAGTTACAGAGAAAAATTAGACAAAATTCAACACTGAAAGACTTATTGGATGCAAAGAACTCAGAGGAAGAAACAGGATTAAAAATGGATGCAGAACTAAACATCAGTTGGAGAAGCTACAGTGTGAAAGTTGATGTTGGGTTGTGTGGCTTTATTCATTTCCTCTGGTAAGCAGTTTATTTTTTGTGACTACATATGTACTATGTAAGTACATAGTAAGTGTTCTTATAATGCTCTTTTGTAATAGTTTGGGGCTCTATGAGAGGGACTTACAGGCTTTGTTGCTTAATAACATAGTTATAAACCAGTTCTTGATGGGAAATTTCTTGTCTTTCTTTGGTCTGAAATTATCTGCTTTAGCTCCAGTTTCTTTAGGGAACCTCTTTCAAAAGGTTCCACTGGCCAAAAAGTGTGTCATATTAACCTGATGACAGACATCTTCATTTCAGAGTTAAAGAACATCCTGGATAATAAGTGTGATAATTCGGCCAGATTAGACATAGAGTTTCTTTAGGGTTACCTAACCCTCTAAAACAACATAATACAATGAACGTGAGAGAGACAAAACCTAAACCTAACATGATTGTCAGAAATATTCATATTCATATTTGGTGGAATCTTTTGTTATAATGGTGTACTGATCACAGTATTCAGCCAGCACACATGAAAACGGAAACTCTGACGCTGCAAACTTGTCAAATTTGTGTATTATCTCTTTCATTTCTGAAAGTTCTGTTGTGGAGGTGACTGAACGAGTTGGTCAGCTGGTTTTGGCATTGTCACCTTCACAAATCGAATCACAATCTAAATCCCTGACATAGCTGTCTGGAGATATCTACAGATAGAAAAAAGCATCAGGGAACAGCAAAGTGCTGAGATAAACCTAACACCCACCCATTTTTATATCTGAACCCACAAATGCAAACACATACATTCCTATTTGCCAAAGCAGAATAGCGACAGTAATGCATGGCTGGCGACAGAAGAAGGAGACACACAAAATAATCCATCATGCACAGAAACGGAAACAGCAACCTCAAACCTCTGTGGACAGCTAGGCTTCGCCTTCTGGTTGGAAAAGCAGGAATGCAAGTATACTTTCCATGGGACTCTTGAGCAGCTTCAAGATTATAGATTCAGGGAGGAAAAAAAATCATTCTCAACTGTTCCAAGCTTGGTTGAGACTCTTATTGCCAACTATGTATCCATTACTGCCTTCCTCTGGTGCCCTCGCATCAATACTACCCAGAGAAAATCTGGTGTGGTGGTACCTTCCATTGACAAAGCATGTCTGGGTGGGTCGATAGTGTATTAATATGGGACAATGGTGCTAGCCACAAGTTGCTCGCACCACTAGGCCATATCGGAGTCTGTAGCACGCCCAGGGGCTGTATGAATGGCCTTGAGCTCCACTGGGGCAGTGGATGCTTTCGCTCTGTGTGTCATTGTGTGTGTATGAACATTGCTATGTGTGTTTATATGTTCTGGGACTGTTTTCAAACCCAGAAGTCCCAATAACTGACTACCAGACCAAAAAGAGAAAGCGACAGAACAAGAGAGAGAAAAATGGTTTCAGCTAACAATGTTACTGTCTATGTGGGAACACCAGAGCTACAGAATGCAGCAGGGAGTATGACCTGGCTTTTCAGGCTGACGGGGTTGGCAGCATTTTTAGTTGGAAACAAGTTTGTTGGATGCATGCACACAGTAGTTGCATGTTTCCCTTTTAAATTGTTTGAGAAAAGTTTCAGGTTTAGCTATACTGCATGAAATCTGTATATAAAAAAAGGAATACGATCAAACAGTTGCCTGAAATCTTTATTGAACCAGTGTTTTTCTTTAAGCTGCAGTTAAAAACGATCCAAATCAAAGCAAACATACACACTTAAACCGTGATTTGTCCTTGTTTTTTTAATGGAATTTCTACTATTTCTGAAACAAGAAGCATAAATGATCATCAAAATTAATGTCAATGTCAAAAGATTATTCAAACTAAACAAAAGAAAATATTTAGACATGTCTGTGTTAGTTTTGAATACTGCTTGAGTTTCTGTTGGTGAGGCTGTCACACCCATCTGTGAGAGACCACGCAGCCGTGTACAGTAATCAGCTAGAGCTTGCTTTGGCCTAAATAGGTTTTGTCAGTTCAATCCATTTTGTTTATTCAGATCACTATGTTGGTATTAGATCAACACATGGTGTTGTGTCGCTTTTGCCCTTCCTTAATTTAGGAAGAATAGGGAGTAAATCATCTTTACTGCAATGTCTGTGCAAATTCTAAGAAAAATACATGTTGGATTACATATACAAACACAACATAGCATATACATTTATTCATCCGTGTTTCAAGTGTGTTTCTCCCTTCAAAAAATATTAAAACAATGCAGACAAACATTGCATGTAACCCAGTAGACGGCAGATTGCTGACTTTCTAAACCACAGCTGACACCAAAAACCGTAAACACACATGCTCTGTCCCACAGTTAAATGTTCTGTCTTGTGCATGCTTGCAGACACATGTACACCTGCAAGCACGCACAGACACACGTGTAGTTTGGTGATTTACTAGTACAGATGAGGCCCTGGGAGTACCTCTGCCACCACAGCACTCAAATCAAAGCTGTCAACAGGGACCCTGGAGGAAAGGAAGCATCAGAAAATATCTTCCTGTTTTTTCTCCTCACCGTGACCTGTATGTGTGCAGGCTAGACTGTTTGAGTGCATATATCTTTCTGTGTGAGTGTGTGGGTGCATGCGGGAGAAATGTTTGAAAAGATGGGTAAAGCCTATCAGCTTGCTATATGAGAGATCGGCAGGATGCCGGCAAAGCCTGATTCAACCTCTCCCCCTCTGCTTGGCCATTATACCTTGGGAAATACACACCTTTGAAGGCATGGCGGCCAAAGACTTGTTTACTTGCTAACAAACCTTGGTATCCAAGTGGCATTTTCTATGATGCAGGGAGGAAGATTGACTGTCAGAGCTGGCTGGGCGTCCACAGTCCAGGTGTATTCTTTACTATCCCTGCCAGCTTGCCTCCCTTTACAAACCAGCTCACCTCACAGATGCCATTTGTGTACTCATCTGTGAGCTTACATACGTATATGCAAATGCACATGCGTAGACACACACACAGCTCACACTCTAACCCGTTTTCGTCCAAATGAATTGGCTGCCCCTCATGTGCATGATATCTATCCCACCGCTGGAGCCAATTTCCATGTTGATGAAACTGAATCTACAGTATAAATGCATCAAAACATACCAGTGAGTCAGGAATCTAATAATACGACTGATGAGTGAGGGATTGTATGGAATTTACTGTGCCATTATCACTGTAATTATTTGACACCTCCCTTTCTTCTTTTTTCTTTTGCTATTTCAGTAGACGTGCAACCTTCATAGCTGGCACTATCTGTGTGGAACGATGCAGGAATGACTCAGGGAATGGCACAAATTGATTTAGGGAGGCAGGGAAGAAATGCCTGCCAGTTCCCTATCAAAGTTAATGCATTGTATTTACCCAACTTCGATTACCTTAACAAGGCGCATATATCACATAATTAATCCACGAGATTACCATCAAAAAATCCATAAACCGGTAACATGCTTTCTTGTGCTCTGCCATTAACTATATTTGTGGCACTGAAAAGAAGAGGAAGAAAGAAATAGAGACAAGGTGGGATGCGGGAGATAAACTGGCAAAAAAGCGTATGGGTTCTGTGATAAACACAAAGGTTAAAATGTCATTTATCACAAACAATATTGATATGCTTTTAGGTTTTTGCAGTATAAGAAATTGAGCAGGACAGATTAAGGGAGATTTAAATGATATAGAAAGGGATTCTATAAAAAGTGCAACATGTATAGAAGACAAAAAATAAAACACAAGTACATGATGTGTACACATATAGCATACATACACTATACAGAGACCTTAAAAAAAGAAAAAAAAACATAGGCTGACTACTCATCTACTCTGTTACTGATCAGTTTTGTCAGACTGTATAAAATCCATCTCAGCTGATTGAGGTTTCAAGGCACAGGGGTCAATTTCTAAAGCCCATTATTTTCTGACTGACATATATAGACATTGTCAGCTAGACATTTAGGCCTCCAGGCATAGCTGGAGGATGGTACCAGGACAGACTGCCTGACTTTGATTCCCCTTCAACCAACTTGCTCCAAGATTTTTTTCTCTCCCCCCCATCATTGTATTTCCCTCTCTCAAAAAGTCCTGTTACAAAATAAAGATTCATTTTTCACGATAAGCCAACTGGTGTGTTTAACATCTTCATCCCTTTCAATGGTGGGCTTGTTTTCTAGCTTTGTGGTTTTTGACAAAAGAGAACATCCTTTCAAAAGGTCACAGCCTTTTGACAGGACGCATAAAAAGAAAGCAGGACAAGACTAGGTCAAAATCTTCCATGTGTATTAGGTGTTTTGTTTTCATTAAAAATGTTGAAAAATTTAAAGCTAAATCTATAACAATTAATTAATCCATCAGTTTCTTCTTCGCATTCCTCTGAATCCAAGTTTCCCTTTTCCAAAAGTGATTCCTTTTGACCTGGTTTCCGCAAAACTCTGCTGCTTCTATATTGTTGTCTCCCCCTCTGTCTCCATTTGTTCCCCACTCTCTGCATCTTACTGTCTGATGCCAACCTAAGACACTTTTTTTGCCTTTGTGGATCTTGTACGTCTCTGTTCCCTCGTCTGCATCCCTTGTCACCCCCTCCCTCAAACCGTCTCTCTTCTTTCTGCATGATGGTGATGGATGGGGCATATGGATGAGTGGGCTGTACAAGGGGTTGTGAAGAAAACTGGCCTTGAAAGGGAGAAAGTGAAAGTAAGATGTGGGCATGGCAACATGAAAGAAAGGGAAAGTGGGGTATGGAGAAAGTAGGATGGACAGAATGAGCAGCAGTGAGGGGAAAAATGATTGAAGACTGTACAGCATGTTGGTGGGGAAGTTAGAGGTGCTTTTACTCTAGCAACAGATTTGGTTCTGGGTTAATCCAAACCCATTTGATATTATGTGAAATATCTATGACCACTGAAGCTTCCCAAATGTTAATGCTAGTGTTTTCAAATCTCTCAAAATGTCATTGGGAAGGGGTAATGATCCTTCACAACTGATCAGACAAGTGATTTACTGAATAGAAGAATATGCCGGATGATAAAAATCTATTTTTGCCTCTTCCAGAAAGGCTCTTCTTAATATGCATCTAATTGCAGTGGCAACATAAATGCATCAGTTTCAACACAACCCCAGTCTGAGCAGCATGTTCATGGATCAGAGTCACAATAAGGACTCTTGCAGAGAAGTGAAGGAGTCGGTAACATGCAGATAAGAATTTGAAAGGAGTCTCCGAAAGGTCAGATGTTTCTTACTTGTTAAATTACATTTTCCACCAATACATGTGCAGAGTGCAGAGAGGACAAATCAAACTAATGCTAAAAAATAAAAACAATCTAAATGAATATAGCTACAGATAGGGTTTGCACATTAATTGTACTTATGCAACTGTTGTGGAAATTTCTTATATTAGCTTAATTACCTTGAACTTTGTAAATCATCTGCAAGGCCAGCATCCTTCCATCAGAGAAATGTTTAGGTGAGACCTTGGTTTTGTTTGTTATATCATAAGAACAGGCTCCTTTAAACAAAAGTGCCTCTAAGTGACTAGGGCAGAATAGTTTTAGACTTCTGTGTGACAACAGATCTCTTGAGGGATTCTCCCCGGGTTATAACCTTGTACCTTGTCTGTATGTCTTAATGTATGTTTCACTTTATGTTTTAATATTTAATGTATGTTCGACTTCTTTTATTCTTCATTATTAAATTTATATACTTCTCAATCTAAAGAAATCAGTCTAAACGGCCATTACACCACCAACACACCCTCCAGCCTACAACACATTTGGAAAACATATAGATTCAGGGCAATGGAAAGAAAATAAATGCTTTCTAGTTATACCTAAGTGCGGGGTGGTAGCCATGGCGGTGGCTCCTATGGTCATGTGGGCACCAGCTCCTGTCGGGATAGATTCCAATCATATCCTTTCCTCACATCAATGTCCGTACCAGTCCAGATGTTTTTATTTTGATATATTTAAAAAAGTTTTTAAAATCAAAAGAGAAGTCATGGAGTCACATCTTAGGGGGGCTGGTGGGTTGTTTGTGTGTGTTTGCGTGTGTTTGTCAGTAGTTATGATGGATCTGTCAATTGTTGTATGTTTTATGTGTGTAATGGCCTGTTTAATTTTAAATGCTTTTATCATGGAAAGCACTTTGTGTTGCCTCTGCATGAAAAGTGTTTTTAAATAAAGTTTGATTTGATATGTTAGCTTTCTCTAAATGCTTTTTGTTTACTCAAAATATGCTACTCTTTGCTTTGACGGGTAATTACCGAAACTTATCCAAAAGAAAAAAATCCTGATGTGTTCAAATTCTATTTATCTATATGAGTAAAACTACAGCACAGATACTATTTGCTATGATAATTACCATCCATGGTACTTTACTGCTACAACTGCATACTTAGATGATGGGTGTATGTTGCTAATTATCTACTAATTTCAGGATCATTGTCAAAAATATTTTTAAGATATTAAATCATACTTGAATTATTGTATTATACAAACAGCTTATATGACATATTTGGGTTTCACACTCACAGACTTTTTGTTTACGTTGTCTTTTTTGCAGGGCACAGCCTCAGTAAGGAGATGATATATTGAAACATAATGGAAATCAGATGATTTCCATTATGTTGGAATAACAGAGAAAAATGTTCTCATATTGAATGAGTGAAGCTGTTTGACCTGGTCATATGTTTTTACATTTCATTGCATTACTACGCATAAATTGAGGAATCTTTAACTGATTGCTTGATTGTAAACGTCTGTGTTTTTCTACTACCATTATAAATATTTCACATCTCATCCTGTCAGTAAGAAGTCCCATCCATCCAACTCTCCAGGCAGGGAGATGAAGCATCCCACGAGATACCCTATAGGAGATCCATTTAGAAAAGATGGTAGTGGTGCATTGGGAGAATTTTGACCTCTTTCACCTCCAAGCCTGTTGGGACTGCTAGGGGGGGGGTCACTCTGTCACTGACAGAACCCTGGGGTCCTGACACCTGCAAAGATCAGCAATGTGATGACAAGAAAGAGAAGAGGGAAAGACAGGGTTCTTGATGACAGTCCCCCAGTGCCAAGACAGGTGAAAAGGCTCGACAAAGAATTAGTAGTAGAACTGTTAGTTGTCTCTCAATTCTTAATAAAGTTTGAGACTGATTTAAACAATGCTGTGAGTTGTAAAACAAACATATGTCCAAAATGAGCAAAGTTACAATGACATGCTGAACTTTTTGACCTTGACATGGATTAGCATTTCCTTTAGGTTTGTGCAAAATACATTAAACTTATGAAGTAAAGTCTCACATAAACAGAAAACAGACATGCATTTTTGAAAAAAAAGACAATTCATCTGGGTTTTAAATGCATAAGCTGACTTCAACTGAATGTTCGTTCTTTCTTGTGCACTACTTCAGAAGACTCATCTAAGATCTCTGAATGTGTTTTTCTTACTAAACTAAATGCAGCTAGGCCTGTATCTGATATTTTCATAACAGTCTGAACGACAAAGATCCGATTTTTTCAAATGCGACCGAGGTAGCACTGATACGTATCTGATCTTTTGCAATGGGACTTCAGTCTGAACGGCCAGGTCGCATTAATCCGACTTGCACGTCATTGATACAGTGTTTCAGAGAGACGTTCAGTAATGCACATAAAGGTTCTGCTCGTCTGCTCTTAGTAAATTATTTATAAACTCCTTATCTGTAAATGCACTGCATCCCTCTCCTGACCCTCACTCACTCCTGGCTGCAACTTTGTATCCGCACGTTTCTCTGTGCCGACATTTCTGCCACTTCTTTAAAAAATGCCATCTGACTCTCGTCTTTTTTAATCTCCTTAAAACGATACCACTAAAATCTACGATTGGATAATAATTTTAAAATAGCAAGATGTGCTCCGCTGTTGTCATGTGTACACTGTTTACTTCCGTAAACACAATGACGTCTCTCATGTCAATGCGTCTTCTGAGCATGCTGGATCCTTTTGGTCTGCATAACGTTCATACAGGACATCACAAACATTTTGCACTGTAACACAGTGGAAGTCACAAAATGGGTGGAAATGAGCTGTGTGGCAGAGGTCTGTATTCATGTACGCTGTATTCCTCCATGTACCTTTTTCTAAATGTTCAGGTCTGCTGGCTTCATCACTTCCAATCAATATGTAGCATTAGATCTGCAGGCTCAGCATTGAAGTTTTTTGGAGGGCTGAACATCTATTCACATTAAACAATGACCATAGGACAATAAACCAGAATCCTTTTTTCTATCATGTCAAATGATGCTAAACATGTCAACTTATTAAATATACAGTAAGAAAAAAAGAAGAAAAATGTCAGTGACAAACTAAACTAGAAAAGCACTCAGAGTGCAAACCTCCACCAAGCTCACAGTTCCCCGTCATATTGTGACTTGCATCCAAAAATATTAGTCACACATGATCTTTGTAAGAGTAAAAAAAACAGCACACATAAACAACCTATAGGAGGCATTAGCTGCAATAACATGAGTGGCTATCTTATTTAACAATGTTAAATAATCCTTCAAAACCTTCCTGGATCCACATGGTGATCCGGATCACCTCCAAAATTTGTTCATCTTCCCATTCTGGATAGATCTTAAAAATATCATGAGAATCCATATATATAACGTTTTGAGTTATGTTGTACACAGACAGACAGACTGACTGATCAACGCCGGCGATAACATAACCTTGGCGGAGCGAATAAGAACCAACGCTGGATCAATGGTCATGTGCATATGTGTTTTATGAATTATTTGGATCATTGCAATCATTTTGTGTGCAGCATATTTATACATGTCACTCTATAAATATAGATAATAAAGAATACTATAATTAATATTGTAGGCAGAATCACTTTACGTTGTCATATCCATGACTGAATTCAAAATCTTCCAAAAGCCTTTGGATATTTCTTTTCATATGCAAATCCTGAGTCTAATATTTGAATTCACAGAACTCGAAACTGAAATGAACCAAAACCTTTCCTGACCAGGTGATTATTTCTAACTAGGGTAGTGAATGTCTTTCCTGGCCAGCTCATCAGACATGGAATTTAGTTGCTCATTGTGTTACTTCTGCTCCCTGGTTTTCTGTAATGTATTCCTAAGAGAGATGAAAAGGCAGGTCAACCTGTGACATGGTGTCAAGCTGGTGTTTAGGGTACTCTGTGTGTTTTTCTGTCTGATTACTCGAGTGCTGTTAGAAAAATGGGGATGCATCCTTCATACAGAACAAGCTGAAATGGTGAGGATACCCCATCCCCTCTCATGCTCCAACATGATCCAGCACAGGTAAGCCCATTAACTTGGGGAAAAGGTCACTTTGAGAAGTGGAAATCAAATACAAGGGATTTGGTCAGGGCCATTAAGCCACTGGGCTATTAGTATTCATACGCCACAATTTAATGGAAAATATAAGCCCTACAGAGGGACCATAATATTAAATTTGATAAGAACTGATTTGACCAACCTATGACATCCCTGTTTTCTGACAACCTTTTTCCGATTTTTATGCATTAATATTAATGATCATATTCTTTTTTTCTCCTTTTTTTTTCATTTGAAGCCATAATGTTGTCGGATTGCAAGGTTTTGTGTCTCACCCACCTGACACCACTGTGATTGGCAAAGGTGTGATTAATAGTCAAGCAGGGGAGCTACCATTGCTAGCCATGCAGAGCAATGTCAGTGAAGCAAATGGTAATTGAATAGCCCAATATACTTAAACGATGACAGTATACTGATAAAGCTTTAAAAGTAAAGCTTTTGCTGGCAGTCTAACACAGACTTGCATCTTGGTATTATATATTAAAGTCAGTATATTTGTGAGGCAAGTTAGTTGAGAAGGTTTTCTCAAGGGTAGTATAGTTTCACATGCAATTGGTCACACATGTATGGTTTGTAAGGAACAATTCAACATTGATTTGAACATGCAGAGGTCAAAATTATGCATTAAATGAGCATTAAAGGCATTTTTAATGTTTAATATTTTGTTCCACGGTGGTCACTATAAAAAATGAAGGTGTCTCAGGTGTGTTATTCAGACATATATTTGGTTTTATTTGGAGTTGGAAGCTCAGGTTGTTTAAATTTAGTGAAAATTTTAGATGTGCCAGTTGCCACTCCTGAAAGATCTCCACCCAATGGTGTCATTACCCACCCCCATCTCTTCCAACTCCCACCCCTCTACCCTACATTTACCCCTGTCCCCTTAGTGCACCCCGCCTTCCTCTCCATCTGTCGGCCAATAACCTGCTGGAGCCCGCCATGCCGTTAGTGCACCTGTGCCTGCCACCTCAAATAGAGCCGTTTGACGCATACAGGCGGCATGCAACCACACACAAGAACACACGGCTCATACTTTCAGAGAATGTCTACACATGACCAACTAATGTGGAGGCTGAAGGATAAAACAATGTTGTGAGAATGGGACTTTGTTCAGTTACTGAGCCATTTCGTGCCACTGCAACGGTGAAAAAATACTTCATTACTGCAAATAAAACTTGTTTTCTTTTCACTTGTTTCTCTTCAATGTCTTTGCTTCATGGGCTGTAACTACAAGAAAGCAATGGGATAGCCTAAGGCCACAGTCCTACCATGCCATTATCTTACGTGGACCATGCTTTTATCCATTCGGGGCACACGACACATGGGAAAAAGGCTACCTTTTACGCCTTTAGTTAGAAAATAATGGCTGTGGTCTGCAGAGGTTTGCCATCCATCCCCCTTGCTCATCATCCATGCCCCAGCTCCATTTCACACATTATAGTATCTTCTTGAATGATTTCTTCTCTTTAGAAAAAAAGAGAAATACTGGGATCTGAAATGAAAAAACAAGTCAAGTTGTGCACTAAGTAACTGAAATATTTCAATAAGTTACATTATATATTAATTGAGATTTAAAATTTTTCTATCTGTCTGTTGACTTAAGATGCACTGAAAAAAAATACAGTTGTGCTCCAGGATCTGAACTCACTTGTACCTCTAGTTAATGCATACCATCTGATCTTGAATGGCATTTTTTCAGAAAAAAACCTGCTCCTTCAATTAGGGCAGGAGCATGCCGCTCAAACATCTGCCAGACACCTCTAATGTGACCCGTTTTTCAAAAGACTCACAATATGAAATGACTATGCTCAAAAAAGCATTGGAAGTTAAACATGGGGTACTTTTAGAAGGGAAGGTTTCTCATACAAACATATCAGCCTAAACAGTGTAGAATGCATTATAAACAAATTAATGCAATATTTGAATGGTTATTCGTTTGATTTTTATTCATTATTACATACAGAATTAGCAACAGCCCATCTGGATTAAGAACAGAAGACTTCTGAAAATACAGATCACAATGGGTGGTATTTAACTAAGTGGGAAATTAATGCCACAAAAGCCAACAGTTAAAAGCTACGCCTTTAGTAAAACACATGAACCACTTATCAGATGCTAACACTTCAGATTAGCTGATAAGCAACAAAAGATTTAGGCAAATTAAACCTTGTTGTCAAAGAAAAACATTTTGATGATAAGGTAAGTGTTTTATTAATCATGTTGATCAAAGAACCACAAACAGTGATATGGTTGAAAATTTAGCACCTGTGCTTCCAGGATGAGGTTCATTTTTCCAATTTTGTCGCCTTTTCTTAATATAAAGGGAAAAAAATAGCCACAATTAGTCAGCAATAGTGATACATGAATAATTGATTTTCATTTGGAATTCAGATCAGCCAGCTTACTCCCACATGGAGGCCTTGGCTCAACAAGAAAAGCTTGTCAGGGCAAAGATTTATGTTTAAGTAATACTACTGAAAGACCTAATACAACCCCAGTGGGGAGAGATAGTACAACTCCATATCAGTGGAGCAAGCAAACCTCCACTTGGCAACTTGCAGTTATTTCCAATAATCAAAGAGAAGTGCTTTTTAAAGCACTGAGACCTCGTATTTTGTAGAGGCATCACTCCAGGAAAGCTATATAGACAGACATTTATCTTCATACTTGCCAATTCAACCAGGATTAGTCTTTGTAAACCAAACAGAGTTGCAAAATAGTGCTGGAGAAATACTATTCATCAAACCTTTTGCACAAGTTAAGATAGAACCCCAAGGTTTTTTCTGCCAGGAGACAGTAAGCGTCAGATAAAGTTATTTAAAGGTATTTTCTGACACAACACAGTCATTCATTTCATTTAAGCATAGTTCAAACATTTATGCCTGCAGGGAGTACATGTACATCTATATATATTCAGAAATTTCACTGACAGCATACCGGTAAATATATTTCATTTTCATAAATTCCATTTAAATTGACACACATCCAAAGTAAATCTGAAAAGAAATGAAAAAGACAGTGCTGATAATAATCATCACACTCCACACATTTACACGACTATCCAATCTGATCTAACTAAAGTCTGGTGTTATTTCTTTTTCCAGAATCTCAGGTTTCACATTTTAGAATTATAACATTTTTCTCTTAGATTCAATGTGACCAAAGTCTGACTTCTATTTTTGTTCTTGCTAACTAAGTTTGTTAAATCAAACATTTCATAAATTGCCTATTGTATAGAAGCTTGTTAGCTAATGTGCCCCCAAAATGTGCACATTCATTCACTTTGTGTTGCAGCTTTTTCCCATTCAAGGTAGCTGGGGACTGGCACCTATCCTAGCCACTGTGGTGCGGAGAGCAGGATACACAATGGACATGCAGTCGGCCATCTCTGGGTCACAACAAGATGAATGAAACAACCATGCATGTATTCACTTTAACTGAGCAAGGAAGCAAGACTACTTGACGATCCAAGCAGTCAAGAGGGAGAACATACAAGTTCCATTTTGTTATAAATTGTTATACTTTTTTGTTGTTGTAAAGCACTTTGTGATTATGTATGTAAAAAAAAGTAACATAGATAAATTGTAGTTATGAGTTGAAAAATCATAGTTGAGATTCAGTTCCAAAACCATCTTGCTTGGTAATACAGCTAACTATGACCCCATCAACTTTCTATTAGAATGTTACTGGTTGAGAAAAAGTTCTCATAAAGGCTTTACTAGGATGCAAATATTTTTTATCCCCCAAATTGCTTTGCAAACATTTCTCATGCAACAGATTTTTGTTATTCAAGGACCAAACTGTCCCTGTGTCACAAGATGACCTCTCAGCAGATGAGCAATTGCTCGTGAGCGTTCGTAAGCCTCGCCTAAGCTTGTGCGCCGAACTAACACATTTTCACTCAATTTGATAAGACAGTAATACTGAGGAAATAACCTTGCCAGGTTACGCCTGTATGCTATCATTGATCCTCCACAACAGCAAACAAGGAAAATGGAGACAAGAGGATAGAACCAGGACATTTTCCATCTTTTGTGTCCTTTTAATAGAGAAATGCTACTTTTTGCTCTTTGCCATCCTCAGTGCAAAGCTTTCTCTTGCTTTTACAAATTAATAACCACCTCTATTCCTTATCGCAGAGGATTTTTTTTAAGGGGTTGTCAGATAAAGGCCAGGGATGTCACCAAGCTTCTTTTACTGCTGCGAGACTGAGTCTGTTTACATTTTTACTCATCTTTCTCCCTTGTCAGGGAAAGGAAATGCAAACACTTTCTGCAGAAACCTCCCGGGTATTTTCTTTGCTCATCTGTGTACAACATTTACTCTGTTGTTCCCTTTCACACACTTTGTGTAGTTAAGTGCTCATTGATATTCCGTTGGTCACATGAACATGAAGAACAATAGACCTATTTCCCATCAGGACCCATAAGTGGCCACTTTCAGATCGCTCCTGACATTGGCTGATGATAATTTAACAAAGCATGGCACTGATGAAAAGGTTTATGAGTTGGGATTAGTCCCCCCCTCCCTGCATGATGTCCAATGCTGATTGCATTTGACATGTTCGTTGTTTATTGTGTCACGAGTGCTTGGTATTATTTCAAACTCTCTTTAGAACTGGCTTTCTTCCACCTAAGTAATATAGCAAAAATTAGGGACATCCTGTCTCAGAGAGAAACAGAAAAATAAGTTCATGCTTTTGTTACTTCTACACTGGACTATTGCAATTCCTTTTTTATAGGCTGCCCCAAATGTGCCCTGAAAAATCTCCAGCTGATCCAAAATGCCGCAGCGAGGGTTCTGACAAAAACTAGCAGAAGAGATCATATTTCTTCAGTTTTAGCATCTCTATATTGGCTCCCTGTTCAATTTAGGATAGAATTTAAAATCCATCCCTGCTCTCCATGACTAAGCTCCATTGTATATCAGAGATCTCATAGTTCCATATATTCCAAACAGAGCACTTCGCTCTAAGACTGCAGGTCTACTTATGGTTCCCAGAGTCTATAAGAAAACAATGGGAGGAAGAGCATTCGGCTATCAAGCTGTGCTCTTATGGAACTAGCTCTCAGTATGGGTCAGAAAGGCGGACACCCTCTCTGCCTTTAAAATCAAACTTAAAATCTTCCTTTTACACAAATCTTATAGTTAGGGATAGTCTAGCTACCTAATAGTTATGCCGCTATTGGTACATTCCGTGATGCACTGAGCACTTCTAATTATTATCTCTGCTGCTTATTTTCCATGTATTGGACTGTACTGGCATCATTCACTATTTCTCCCTTTTCTGCATGTCTTTGTTCTTACTTGTCTTTTTGTTTTTGCTTATTTCTCATTTATTCTATTTTGCAGGTCTTACTTCTTATTTTCCTTAATCTGCAGGTCTTCCTGGATAGCACCTGCAATGTACTGTATATTAATCTCTTTTCTGTCCTCTCTGACCCCAGCGAGTCAATGGCTGCCTTACCTGAGCCGGGTTCTTCTGGAGGTTTTTTGCCTCTCTGTTAAAAGTGAGTTTTCCTTCCCACTGTTGCCTCGTGCAGCTGAGGATGGGAGACTGAAGCGAAGTCAAGTTTTGATGCAATCTTACTGGTTCCCTATATAAGGCTATTTTCATGAATTGCCAGATCTCTGTGAAGCGCCTTGAGACGACATTGTCGTGAAATGGTGCTATACAAATAAAGTTGAATTGAATTGATTATTGTAAATATTGACTGTAAGAGCAACATTAATCAAAATGTACCAAATAAGCATATTTACAAAAAAGCTGTTGAAGGCAAAACTATTTCTTATAATTAAAAAAGAAATATTGAAATCAATGTATAAAGTGAATGACCCTTTTCTTCAATACAACTTGAACTCTCTTAGGCAGACTTTCCATTGAATTTTTCATCTTTAAAGTGGTCTTCAAGAATAGTTCTTCAGGCTTCTCTGGACATTGGCTGCCTTTTGTTTTGTTCTGTGTCAAGTTGACCTCACACCGCTTTAATAATGTTGGGACCTCTGGGGAGGATTCATCACTCTGTCACCAACTGATGCCACAGATTTCCAGCCTGGTTGTTGTGTCATTTGGCATATGGCAGCATTTTCCCCACAAACTCCCCAAACCTCTTTCTTGTGCTTCCTTAGCTCTTGCCACTCTTTCACAGAGACCATTTGTGATGAGGATTTAGTGAACAGTAGCTGGATCCACTCGAAGGACAGCTTAGGTCTTGTGTCAAATCTTATCTTTTTAGACATTTTTTTTTCAGTACAGTAGATTCAGGGCACACTTCATATCATGCTGAGATATGCCAAATTAAATGAAAAAAACATACCCAACATGTAGTGTGATCTTGGGCATTGTTTTTAGATGTAACTAATGTTACCATAAAAGTGCCTCAAGATACTAATTAGATTGGTTCATTATTGAGTTGTGTACTTCCCTTACTGGTCAAGTGCTCATGCTAGGTGCTTTTTTTCTGACTAAGACTTGACAAATAAGAATGAAAAAGTAGCATTAGTAAAAGTTAAAACATTGAAAACCTGATATTCTGGAGATCTATTTCTCAAGATAAGTTTGACTCCTAAGAAGCACTGTACAGCTTACCTGTAAAACAGACAACTGTGCAGCTTGTTCAGATTGCTGCAATTAATGTGAATTCTGCCACTCTGGGGTACATTTAAGTCTAACAAGCTAACACTAATGATGTCATAAAGTTTGCCTCAGCTGGTGCTAAAGACTACAAATTGTCACAAAGCCTGCATTAAAAGCCAAGAGTTTGGAAATTTAATAGGATTACTGAAAATACAGAACCCAGTGTTTTGGTAGCTATCGACCATTTCTTGTGAGTAGAAGACTAAATACATCTACCTCTACCAAATCAGCTATGGCAGCTTTATTAAAAATCTGTCTCCTATAAAGTGTATATGTTTAAGCAATGCAAATGACTAATTACCCATACACCATGACATCCAAATATTAATAGGATACCTTCGCAGACCCACCATATAAAAGCTCCTCGAGGACATGTTTTCCAATATTGCATCTGCATTCGTGAGAAATGCAACGAGCCATTCGAAGATGTTGCTGACCTGAATCTCAGTAGCAGATCTACTTTGAACATAAATAAAAAGAAATAAAAAAAAAAAACAGCCACCATGTAAGTTAGAGTACACTTTGTCCCAGTTTGCAGGATGCTGCTGAGAAGCTATAATATTTTAAAGTCCAAAAGAAAAAAAAATACTGGTAATGTCTGGGCAATCCCCAAACTCCTCACCTCCTCTGTCAATCAATACTCCCTTTCATCGGCAGGGGTTGAGCCATCATTAATAATAGCTGGCATGCTCCTATAGTGGTAATAAACTGGGGGAATCTGGTATGTAATGGTACAGTAATGGCACCTGGGCAGGGTGTTACACACTCGACAGCTGCTGATGGATAAACCCTAGGTAAATGGATTTGAGCTCATCCAGGGGAGAGGAGCTACTGCTCTTCAGCTCAGTCTGGTTTTTTGTGAACCTCTGTGAAAAGGTTCTGCAGAAATGCTAAGAAAAGGGTAGCAAGCGTGTGGATGTGAGATTTTCCAGATCAGACCATGTGTCGACCAGTGCTGTAGCTAGACATGTATATTTCAGCCAAGTCCCTTAGCGAGAAGAATCAGTGTGTTTTGGGGCTGAGCTGGAATGCACTTGGTTGGTGCTAACTGGGGCATGTTAAAGCAGTTGTCACTCTCTTATCCCTGTTGTCACCAGAAAGATTGATTTGCTGGTTGGTTTGCCATTTTATCTTCTCAAAACATAGACAAATGTGGACCTGAGGAATTGCTAAAAAGAAGCAAACTTCTTCCATCACTCCAGAAACTAGACGAACACAGAATTATATGATTGATCTTTGGAGATGATGAGTTGTCACTTTAGACAGTGGGAATAGGATAAGAGAAAAAGTTGAGCAAAAGATGAGAGGTATTTTTACTCCTCTAACTGACAAGCTTGAAATATGGTCTATTCTGGTTAACCAAAAGGAACACATACATTTCTACATTAGAAAGAATTCCCATTATTTCTCTCTGAGCCATGAAAATCAATTCTAAAATGATTGCTTTCAGTGACGATGGGGAGAAGGGGAGAGAAAATAGTTGATGTGCCTTTAGCTGGTCCAATAGATAGAAATAGAGGTTGTTTTTTTCCTATTCTATTTTCTCATGAGACATTGTTGAAATGGGGAATGTCTAACGATTTCAGTTGTTATTTTTTTCCCACTGTTCTTGTCTTCTTTCGGTGAAGCTCTCGGTTTATTTCTCAATACAAGGGCCCGAATCTAAGAGCATTACATTTTTTTCTCTGCGTACCATATCCAGTGCTTTGTTTTGCTGCTTGACAATTTCTCTTTAGATTGTTGTTTTTGCAGAATACCATAAAATACTTAAGCTTTGCTGTCTTTTCCTTTGAATAAAGCATTTACCGGCTGACAATAAGAGCGCTGAAGTGTCAGTTTAAGAGATACAGAACTTTGTCAAATGGTTCAAAATTACTTCAAGTCTTAATTACTCTCTGCTTGGAAAAGAAAACATTTGCATCCTAGGCAACATTTCAAGTTCTAAACCCCACAGAGTACCTTGATATTGTTTCTAATATGAAGATTAAATCTTAATCTTATTAGAGAAATTTGTGTTTGGTGGATTATTTCTTTTTTGTAACAATATTTCTTGGCAATACATCTTATACCATAGGAAAGCCTGTTTATTTATTTTTCAATGGTGCCCCATTTGTGAAGAAAATGCATTTTTGGGATGAACCATTGCCATGTGGGATGAGTTTGTTGTTTGCACCCATTTGCTCAATTACTCACTTACCAAATATTCTGTGCCAATGCCAAAAAGCTTAATCTACTAATGACTCATGTTTGGTGTTGGTTATTAGATTGGATGATCAAAAGAAATGAACAAACAAGACACATCTACAGTTTAATTATTTAAATAACAGAGCCTGTGGACACAGCTACAGCCTCCTGAGAACTCCCTGTTGGTCACCATCTTGTTTAGACATTTCTGAGATGGCATCAAAAGTCAGCCAGTTGGTCCCTTTAGCATGGAGAACACATCCAAGCTGATTTTAAAGAGTGTTAAACAGGGTTGAAATCAAGAAACAGGAAGCCAATTCGATCTTCTTCACAATTACAAAAAGTCTGTGGTAAAACTTGCTGCCAACTATTGTGTTTCTTGGTAGACAGGGTTCAGTCCCAGTATCTCTGCAATCAAATGACTAACACTGAGTCTTGTTTTTATGGTGAAGGAGATGCCACCTCACACCATCATACTGCTTCCTCCATATCGATGCAGCAGTCAGCATAGTGTTCTCAGCATCTGCACACTTACATAAATTACATAAATGTTCTTGTTTTTTGTGATAAATTTAAGTTTCATTGCTTAAAAGAAACCCTTCCCACCTCAGCTGCAGCCAAATAATTAAATGCTTTAACTTAAAACTAAAATAATTGAGTCACCTCTCAAACGGACAGGACTACATAAAACTACATAT
This sequence comes from Pseudomugil tenellus, assembly GCA_037177515.1. Taxonomy (NCBI): domain Eukaryota; kingdom Metazoa; phylum Chordata; class Actinopteri; order Atheriniformes; family Pseudomugilidae; genus Pseudomugil; species Pseudomugil tenellus. Next base: position 7,415,100 of record JBAMHX010000006.1, on the reverse strand, counting down.
AATAATTTTAACTGACATTAAAATACCATGTCTATCAAACTGAACTGACATGTGTACCTCCCCCCTCAAAATCCTTGTGAATGAACCCACTTAGAAGCTTGAAGCAATTGTAAATTTAATGAAGAAAAAGCTGGAGTGTGGCTAGCTACCTTGGCAAAGAAGCGTTTAGCATTTCTGTGCTTTAGAGGTGCAGCTTCAGGGGTAAGAAGAGACTTTGGACTTTTAAATTGCGTATTTTTAAGATTTAGCTTGCTTTAACTGTTTTTCCAGGATCCTATCCTAACTCTACCTCTGACAGAAAGACAATATCAAGACACTTTTTGACTTAAAGATTTCATTTTGCTGGGTTTGGTATGTTATGTTATGACGCTCAATATAAAATTTCCTTTACAATCCATTGTTTCAAAGGCAGCAATAACCTTTCATAAGGCTACTTTATGGCAAAAGAGGCAATAGACCATCGCTTCACGTAAGCATGTACTTATGTTAGTGGAGGATATAGTTTCATGGTTTAGTCCTCCATGTAAAGTGACCCTGCCTTGGGCTGGGGAAGCAAGCTGTGTCTAAAATAACCAATGGTGGAATTGCCTTCAGAAAGCCACAGGAGATGCGACTCCCCCTGGTGATCTGTTCATTGATACCCTAACATAACAGCAAAGGTACAACATAACTGCAGAAAATATGCCCAAGGACAGGGTTATCTCAAAGCATCCCAAAAATTACATCCACAATAGATGACTATTCACCTCAGAAAATATATCAAATATTTCCATCCAATAAAAGAAAGCAACGTGCTACCATATTTTGGGGTGGACAAATGTGTAGAGGTCAAAAAGCTTAACGTAAATGGAAGGCGTTCAGCTTTCATGCAGGGAAATGGGAATGTGGATCCCATAAGACACCAAGTTCCGAGTAACCACAGACATTGTACAGATGTTTTTTTAACTCCAGATAAAAAAAAAGTAGAAGAAATGTATAAAATACAAAACCATTTATGTTCTACCCAAATTATTTTAAAGAAATATAATGCTTTGTCTCATCAGCTTGATTATATTCGTTAATATGCCCTCATATTTTTAATGTTTAGTGGTCCATCCATACACTTATTTCGGAGGCAGGGGTGGGAGGGGGGAGGGGGGGTGCTATCTCAGCAATTACTGGCAGAGAGGTATGTTTCTAGTTTCATTATTTAAGATGTGGCATTCACAAGACATTTGACCATGTAGGTTTTTTAGCTACAGATACAGTACATGACCAGGGCTGCACGGTGGCGCAGTTGGTTAGCTCTATGGCCTCACAACAAAACATGGAGTTCGATCCCTGAGCAGTGGTCTTTCTGTGTGGAGTTTCCCCGGGTTAACGTGGGTTCTTTCCGGGTATTCAGGCTTCCGCCCGCAGTCCAAAGACATGCATCTTGGGGATAGACTGATTGGAGACTCTATATTATCCATAGGAGTCAGTGTGTGGGTGCATGGTTGTTTGTCTGTGTGTGTTGGGCCTGTAAGGGACTGGCGAGTTATCAAGGGTGTGCACCACCTCTCGCCCAATGTTTGCCGGGATTGGCTCCAGCCCCTCAGCAACCCCGTTCACGGAAGAAGCAGTAGATAATGGATGGATGGATATGTGACCATTCTCGTTGTAGTATTGTCAAAAGGCCTGCGATCACAGGGATTCAGCTTATAGTTGTGTGTTGCTTTAAAACATTAAGTTGATTTCTCCACATATTTGTCCACAACCAACATCTCCACCTATAATATTTTGTTTCTCGGAGCTTTTAAACACTTGAAAAACCACTTATCAAAGTACATTTTCTCTAAATTTAATCCGCTGCAGGTACGATGTGCAGACATTTTAAATAGCATGCATTTATTGAAAGTTGTTGAGTGGAAAATAATATGAATATTGAAACATATTAGTTGTGCCTAAATATGTGTGATGTTTGTATTTAGATAACGGACCCTTTAGCTAATTCTAGATATATTTATCCACTAAAGTGATGGCCTAAAGGAGCCATTTCTGCCTCACCGAGGGGAACATCAAATTAAAGGAAGAATTGCCAGGAGACAAAGGGATACGCTGAATAAAAGACATATATAGACTCTTCATGGGAGAAATCCTAAAAATACACATAAAACACTCATGTAGAAGAAAGGGACACATGTTTATTTGTGTAGTATATAGGGAAAGAAGTGCTTGTGAACAGAAGACTGTAAGGGAAATTACATTTGAGAAGAGTGCATATGTACCCACAAACCTTTTTCCCTTTACTTAAATGCACATAAGGCAAAAAAGCACATCTTCCCTCTTTTCATGATTTTTCTTTCACTCTCCTATGCTCAGTGACCTTTTTTAACTGACCCTGCATCTCCAATTGACTCATCATCCATGTGAGTATTAAACATACATGAGATGGGCTCAATATCCCACTCATGGCCTCTAGTCACTTTACCACCACAGCGTAGCATCCCAAGCTTCCAAAGTCCATTTCAACCACACTCCCATTTTTTTCCATTCTTTTCAAAGAATATTCAAGGTTATTACTGTAAAAGACCACTTAGGATGCACAGTGGAAAAATGTTGACCCGCCTTGATATTTAAAGTGAGGTTCGGTATGTTTCTAATTCACTGGTGGCACGGTTCACCCTATAAGAAGCAGTGGTGTGTCTTGCAGTAGACCTTAGGGGCAACACATTTCAGCATAAACTGAATACTGTTTCAGTGGGACTGGTAGGGAACTACTTGCCTCAAAAGCATCACAGCGGGGGGACCACCATTTGTGGTACTATATTATACATTAAAAATTGAGATGGGGTGACTTTGCTCTGTAACTGACCCTTATCAATATTTCATAGCAGTGAACAGCAACTAGTAAACAATAGAGATGGAGGTGAGTCAGGGTAAAGGTGAAGGGCACAATATGTGCAGCCCAAAGAACTGCACCTGTGCTAGACGCGTCAGTATGGCTGGCATGATTCACGCTTTGACAATCCAGATTAGAGAGTATAAATACATTGACTGCAACACATCCTGATCAATTATCTAATTGGTAATGTCCCAATTTATTACATATTTTAGGACAAAATGGTCAACTCAGACATTTTTTCTATTACCTCCTTTTGACTTGTTCAAGCTGTAAAAAAATCTGCATCACCTTCCCAATGAGCCAAGCTGGCATGCAAGTTCATCACATTGAAAGAATAATACAGACAAATTTGTTTGTTTCTGGCAAAATTTCCCTTAATTTAGGCAAATTAATTCATGTACTAAAATCTGTACTGCCATTGGATAATCAAATGAGGCGAGCAGCGTTTTTGTTTCAGCCATGCAACAGTAGACAAGCTCTACAGCCTCCGCAGGGTCTTTGCAAAGTTCATGGAACTTTACCCATCACTTCAAATGTGTGTTATGAAGCTGGAGAAGTCATTTGTGTTGGGTACTCCTGTAGGAGGTTCTTCAAGAGTATAGGATACCAGAGTTATGCCCTCATTGCTGGTGGTACATGTTCAGGTGAGGGTTGGACTTTTCCAAGGATCTGGTTTGTTACAGATTCTTTTTATACCTTTTATGGCCAGAATTGTCTTAGTGTTGTGATGTGAGCTCTGTATTGGTCTGTCATTGTGAAAGAAGATCAAAGTCAAATAGCACAGCTGTTGGATTCAATGGTTGATCTAAATTTCTGCGCTCTCTTATGGTCATGCGCAGTGTGCAGTGACTGAAAGAACAAGATCTCAAATGCAAGAGGCCAAATCAGTTTTCTCTGTAGTGTGGCTGCAAAGGGGAGAGGCTTGGTCATCTGGGAAGGGCTCAGTATAGAGCCGTCACTCCCCCACATAAAAAGGACTCAGATGTGTGGCTTGGCCATCTGGTCGTCTAGGATACCTCCCTGGTAAAGTGTTAAAGTCACAGTTTCTTCTCCAACTAGGAGACCCCACACAAATTACCCTGAACCAGTTCTCAGAATCTCCCCCAGATGAACTGACAGAATCCACTCAAGAGTGGGAAGTCTGGGTTTCTCTGGGGAGGCATCTGTCCCGGCAATATGACCCTAAATAAGCAGTAAAAATTGATGGATGGCTGGAAACTAATGACCATCTTGACCATCTGTCCAAGAATGGGATGTCAGGAGTGATATTTGTGAAGTTCAAGGTCCTGAAGGCAGCTATGCAGAGCCAGTAGTCACTGATTAAACTGTAACTGTACTTGTGCTTAATCTACACTCAAAAAACATCCACCGAGTAGAAGCATGCAGGGATGCACATTCAGTGGCAACAGATGATCTGTAGTGGACATTGTTGTGGTTTCCTATTTGAAAATCTACCCAACTCTAGAGTTTTTGCATGGTCTTTAACTTTGCACTATGATGCCAATTATGCTCGTTGGTCTGATTGTAGAGTGAATTTCTTACTTGTGAAATTCTTTTTTTTTAAATCTAAAAGTATAAATCAGTTGTTTGTCCAGGGCTTCATTTGCATAAAAGAAACAAGCATCATGTCTGTTTAACAGTATTATTGGATACACTGCATCCATACAAAGACTTGATAATCCAACTGAAAGTTTTGCTGTTGGAAGTGATGACAGCCAAGGTTATAACCCCAAAAACTCCAAATCTTCAATTTCCTCAATCCTCTAATACACAAATATAAAACATTCAGGTATGACATAATGTTACACATCTTCAGGTCATGACCGCTTATTTGCACTTGATTTGAGGTCAATGGGTCCATAGAGATATAGCCAAAACAGTTTTTAGGTTTGGGCGCCCCCTGGAGGCCAGCCTGAAAATGATAAATTGCTCCAAATGAAATCAGTTCATGCTCTCTATGAAATCTATGCATGTGCAAAACATGAACAATGTAAATTGAATATTGTTCAAGTTATCAAGTTAACACGAATGACCTGCAGCAAATACGGCCACAGCAGAGGTCGGGCGCCACCAGAATATCCCCGACACTCTGTTCGGGGATTTAATAACTGCAGATTTCTTGTACATGTGCAAATCAAAATTACCAAATGTTCAAAGCTGCTTTGACCTTTTGATCTGTGATGACTGATGTTGTCAGTTTCTTGAGAGGAAATGTAAAATTTCCACAAATACATCTGTTTTTAGTATATTTGCATTTAGCGTGATCGGCCTCCTTGCATGGGTTTCTAAAAACATATCACACGCATGCTTATTAGAGCAACAATGGCTATCAGTGCAGAAAGCACCTTCACTTTCTAATTATTATGGACGTCAATGAGTGCAATAATGCCTTGACCACCCTGTTCATTGTGACCTTCATGTAATCACACTGGCTGTTCAGATTTGAATGGATGTGATATTTTGATTAATCACACAGAAAAAAGAAAAAAAATGGTGCTGGAGATTCTGTGTATACATACACTATACTCAAGTTGACAATGGGCTGTGTTGCAGATTGTTGTAATTACAATTAAAACAATGAACATTAGAATATTTAGCAAGTTAAATAAATGGACTTCATTCCATCTGGTTTCAGTTTATCCCACATGGTCTAAAATGTGCTTGCTTCTGAATGTCTTACTAAATTAAATGTCATGTTGGAAGCATGTGAAAAGAAACAGACTGGAATGTGGGGACAAGTTAATCATCTCGGAGATGCTTCTTCTATCAACTGGCAGTGACTTTAATCAAATTATGACCTTGTAATGCATGCACTTGTCATTTGGGACCCTAATCTCTTTGCTAATGACTAATTAGCCCCATCACCTGTTCTCCTTTGCTTTCATTACACCCCCAACAAAGTTTAAAGTTAATGTAATAAACAAAAGACGGGGGAAACAATATTCCCCATACCATGCATAAAAAAAGAGGAAAGAAGTAGACCAGACACACATCAATCAAAACCAAGGAGATTGATTAGAGACTGAGACAAAATGGCTTTTTTTTCGCTACTCAGTGACAAGAGGCCACTCTTCGGTGCTCTAGAGGACAATGAGGATACACAAATTCATTAGGTGTAATTAACTGAACAGCTACCAAACACAGGTGGACCATAGCCCAACAATTCAGCACAGATTTACCTTACTAACATGAGTTAAGGTGGTAAAGATCATATTGGTTTCATTTCACTAAAACTCCAGCTTTAATTGGGACAGGGATCTTTAGACTAGAATAAAACCCAGTTGTTTGTATTTGTGTTAGATCTTGATGTGGATTAACTCATTTACCTCAATCTGAGGATGCACACGTGCCGCATCCTGGCATTTGCAGCTGATTTGAGAAAGGGGATGAGGAGAGGCTTTTGTTTGTGCCATCCAGCGCCTGTGCAGCTGCGCTACTTGGCGGCTGGCACACAAACAGGCGGCTCCCATTCATTAGGTCTTTTTATATCAGAGACACTCTCCTTCTGGGGACCCGAAGCATCTGCCTTCACAACACAGCAATGAAAGAGTTGTGGGGGGAGTGGGGGGTGGAGTATGTAGGGAAACAGAAAAGAGAGAAAGTTGATAAATCTGGTAGTAAGATAAGAGGCACAGCAGAAATGCAGACACAGAGGAAACTCATAGTAAAGCTACAAACTATGCTGAAGGGAGTGCATGTGCATTACTAAAAAGTAGCTACTTTGATGCAGTGAATCTTCTATTCCATCCACCAGTCATGCACATCGGGCTCTAAAGACTAATAAAGAAGTCTGGATGGGCGTTCAAAGATCTTAACACACATATGGCAACAGAAATCTCAAAAAGTATGCCAAGAACATTCACATGAGCTAGTGCAGTGTATTGAAAAGTTGTTATATAATATTAATGTAATTAACACAATCTTTTATAGTTCTGTTATATTCTTTTTTATTAAGAAGACTGATAAAGGCTGTGACATGAATACTTGTGTTTACATGGACAATGATAATCCACTCTCTTTGTTTAGAATAATGTAGTCTCTCAAAGCAAGGTTGCAAGTTCCCAGAAGGGATAAAAACACAGTTACATCCTCTAGGGATACATAATCATATTAAGTTGCATAATTATCACGATCAGTGACCCACATCATTATTTCAACTCTTTGTTTATATATCTTCACTTTTCTATCAATCCTCCCTATTTGCTCATTTGTTAGCATAAACTTGGCACAAAAGTAAAAAAAAAATAATAATAAATAAATGTGATTATTTATCCACTTTAAGGAGTTACTAAATGTATCCAATTTTGCACATCATTACAGAGCTTAATTGTTTATCTTTACAACAAAGTATAACTTGAGGACCATGTTTCTGTGGGATCAGCAGCAACTAGACATGTGAGCAGTGCTATCTAAAACTGCACTAATGTCCCCTGCAACATTCTAGTACTTACTCTTATTTTTAGATGAAAGTTAGAACTGGATGGTTAGAACATCCTAAATAAATTGGGAAATCACAACACACAATATCAACAATATTTTCCAGTATTTATTTTACAGCGGACAGTGGTTAGCACCACAGCTTCAAGCCTCGGCTCGGTCAGGGGTCTTTCTGTCTGGAGTTATCATGTTCTCCCTCGTGTTAGCATGGGTTCTCTCCAGGTACTCCGGATTCCTCTTCTGTGTTGCCCTGTGATGGACATGCGTACTGTCCAGTGTGTACCTCTCGCCCGATAACTACAGGGATAGGCTCTAGCTACTCTCTGAATTGAATGATCCCTGAATTGGATGAAGCGGTTAAGAAAATGGATAGATGTCACATTAGCTGAAAAACCTGCGTTCACATGTGGAAACTATTATTATGTATGCATTACTTAACTCTTTTACTTGATCACTTAAGCTTTGTCCACTCAAAATGAAGTATATCTGCAAATTAGATTTTTTCCTATTTATTTTAGATAATTTGGGAATTCCATATGTATGAGACACAACATTTCGAGAGCCCAAAAATGCAATTTTATTCATTGGGTTATGAAGGGAATCATTTTGAAAATGCTAGTATTCGATTTCCATGTTTATAACCCATACACATCTGCACCGAATTAAAGCCACTGTAAGCTCCACCTCTCTCTTATCCTGCCAACAACTACAACAAAGTGTTGAAGCTACAAAATGTGGATCAAATCCAAAATCCACTTAAACATCTCCTGTATAGCTAGATTTTCCACCATCTTCTTCTTCATACGTTTGTTTTTATTGTACAAGATTCTGCACATGCTCCACATGTTATTCTCTGGGTCTGGTGCATTTTTTGTAGCCATGTTACTGCACCACCAACAGACCTGGCATATGTACAGTATTTTCACTTAGTGGATTTCCTGAGAAAACCTTTTAAAACCATATGGCTCTATCCTGAGTGACTAGATGACTAGAAATTGACCAAACTTTCAGTTTCATTGACTCGCATTGGTCTTTTTCATTTTTTCTTTAAATGCATAAAAAATGTAGAAACAAGAGCAACGAGTGTGCAACAAAAACTCGCCCGTATCTTGGCAGATACTTTTGCCTTTAGCTCCTTATCTTATTGTGATGAATGAGGATTGTCACATCCCAAACGCACGCATCCCACATGGGCTAGTACTGCTGCTGTAATGAAGCACTTCAAAATAATATGACCAACCCCAGAGGTTGTGCTAAATTTCATCTCACTGAATTTCATTAAGCCTCCACCAGCAGGTGCAAGGACAGTAGCTGTCTTTTCCTTTTTCTTTTCGTTTTTGTTCAGTGTTGAAATCATGACACCCAGAGGGTACCTGCAGGCTGTCTCACAGGGCAGAAATAAATAAAACACCAGTTTTTATACTCAGACAAATTAAATTTGATGAGTAGTAACAGGAGAATGTGTGTCAGAGTCAGCTGAACCTGTTGAATAAGATTATTTTGGTGCACTCAGTCTCAGTTTGCTTGATTTGTGGACAACATACAAATGATCTTGAAAAAGCACAGTTGCAAATGTGCAAAAACGCTAACTGATTACTTTTCAGTCTCCCAGAAGTGTTCTTATTCAAAGTTTTGCACACTTAGCATAGAAAATCTAATCAGGCAGCCAAAGTGATTATCAGCTGTTTTGGAAAATAGTTTAAAAAAAAAACAACTCTGATGGCAAATCTGCCTCATTATGTTCCCATTCTGTGGATTAAAATAACCCTCCACAATTAACCTTTAGTTATTGCGGACAATGCACCTCTGGCCAGGTCAGAAGACCCATTTGCATGACATTTAATCTAGAACATCCTTGAACGTCGAGCAGGCACCTGCGATATGTTAGAAACACCACCTCAAATCTAAATGGAAATTATGCCAGCCCAGGAGAAGGAAAATAACCTTGCTCTGATGAACTGAGCCCAAAGAATACAGATACACGAACGAAAAAAAAAGGATGCTGTGTGTACAACAAACAAAATGATTACACATTTTAGAGCAATTTCTAGGTCCTGTGGTCATAATCACTTTGTCGATAGCCTTCCAGTGTGCAGGTGCGCTGATACAGATGGTTTTATGAAGATCCATTAAAAATAATTTCGCTCATCACCAGGCCCAGGAGGGTCCCAGCTCAGCTACTGGGAGATGAGCCCAGATGTCTGCTAGAGCTACAGCTCCAACCCAGCCCACATTCCTGATGTGGAATACCCTGTCACCATGGGAAAGCGGGAAGCAAGACACTTGTGTATATGTGCACAAACATATGTGTGCAAGTTTGAAAGAAGTAACACCGCACACACACACACACACAAAGTGCAAACACATACAGCTAAAGGCAAGAAGCTGAACTGGAAGAAGCTAAAAAGTGTTTTTGACTCATGAAAGACAGATGACAGTTATAAAATAGTCATTTTTTTATAGGTGAAATTCTTTTATAATGGTAAGTTAACACAAGACTGCTGATTTAAATGTCATTTATGGCTGTTGCGGTAACAAAAAAAAAAGCACTGCTGCAAAACAAGGCAGCCAAGGGGTGATGAATTCTTTCAGAAAGGTTGTCCTTGCTTGCAAACATTTGATGTGTTTTGATTAAACTCTGGTGGGGGAGATTATCAAAGGCTAAGAGAAATCAATGTTCTTTTAATAAAGAAGACTTGGGTGGGAGGGAGATAGTTCTGTGTATGACAGGGCCTGTCGCTGCCTTATCTTCTGCTCCTCAGACCCCCACCAGACAGGCAAATATTTTAACTGTAAACCCCGGTGGCTTGACAGTCTGAGTGGGCCTCTTGTCAGGTTTTCACACTTGTTTATTCACCCATTCAAAAGAGGAACTAAACTGTTATTTTATCAATACAAAACTACTCATTAAACAAATTTCTGCTGATATCAGTACATCAAACTGCACGCTACAAATAAAAGCTTTAAACAAGAACATCTGAAAATGCTTGCTTGGTGAAATCTGCAGTTACAATCAAACTATCACTAGGTTGGACATGAGCCGATGCTTTGTAAATGCCCCATAGTAGAAAAGACTGACTAGTAAAAATGCTCAGAAAGCCAGTGACAGGTTAATATAGACACATAGGTAGATGAGAAAGAGGACTGATAAGTTACACAGTGATTAAGTTGTGAGCAATAACCTGTAAAACAGCCTATTGTGCTTTTTTTGCATTGTTTTTCTGTAATGCATGTGCAAAAATGGTTAAATATGACTGTTTAAAAAGTGCTTAAATGATTAAAAAATAAGTTTGTTAATTTGAAGTTAAGCCACACAGAACAATTATTGATTCTATTCTATGCTACATTTATTAGTAAAATCAATAAGTAAATGCACTTCATTCAAAAATACAAAGTGATCTAATTTATCTGTCTTCAAACTATCAGCTAGACCCACATTATCCTGCAGGATTGAAGGTGTCATATCCCAGATGACATGAGGAGACAAAGGATGCACTATCGGTAGTGTGCAGGACTCAAAAGGACAAATAACTGCACTCGGCTGTGCAGCCACAGTGCACCTCGCAGACATGTGTTCAGATTGTGAGAAGAACCTTGATGAGTCAAAGGTTAATATGTTAACTGATCACATTTGGCTTTTCGGCCTCACAGAACCGTGGTGTTAAACATACACATGCAAACATCAGTTTACTACTGAGCACATGCTTCTTCCTTATGGTCCTGATGAAAAGACTAAACATTAGCATCGGTTTAAAACAGAACTGCACAACACAAGCCATGTCACATTGCGATGTTGCAACACATACTTCCTGTAAATAAGAAAATGCCACGACAAAGTTATGCAAGAGTGATATAGTGGAAATATATACCACACAGGATTAATTCATTTCATTATGAAACTTTCTGGGTTTCACTTCTTTAAAATGTCTAAACATTTGTTCTTCTCTAATCCTCTTTCTGAGTAGCTGTTAGTTTGCCTGGTCAGAACATCACTGTTTTCTAAAAAAGACTGTAGTGGTCTCTGTTTACTGAAGTTGAGAAGCCGGTACCTCCAACACCATTGAAGTGTATCACTTTCATGATGCTGCGCTGAGACAAGTAGCTTCCCATTCATACGGATTATGCTTCCTACTGCAGTATTTATTACCTTCTTTCTAACCTAGACAAGCAAAATGCACCTGCCACAATGCTGATCGCTTTATATCAAACATTACATAAATAAAAAGCACCTTTGTTAGTCAGGATGAGGCAGTAAATGCTGTGGATTGATGGTAAAACAGTGATTTACATCTGCTGATAACCCACACCTGGCACATATAAAGAAAATGCAGGGTCTCTGCAAGGCTGCGAAAAGAGAGATAAAAGCATTCCTTCAATTTCTACATTTTATCCCTCCGCATACTGAATAGCTGCCTCTTTATCCATCAAGTGAGGTTTTTCCTCTGTTATCTGTAAAAGTTTGAGGCAATTTGTAGTCACTGAAAAAAAATCATGCCACATTTTCATGGTCTGCAAACAGACTTGTCTGGAAACCAGAGCTGGACTGATTTTGCATGCACATATTTGGGTTGAACTTTCCAACGCAGCTACTTTTTACTTTAATTGAAAGTAAATGAACGAACTACATTATTCACCAAGACAGCATTTCAATAGAGAATGGTGATCCCTTTGATGCTGAGAACCAGGCAGTTGATGGGTCTGAATAGTCAAAGACGCCCACACAAGAGGCCTTGTGAGCCTGTTTACTTCAGATTAGACACACTATCATTTCTCATTTGGGTGAAGTTTAGTTTTTTTCGTGTGTTGTAATAAATAAACCAGTTTTTCAATCCTAAAAAAATATTTCATTCTCCCATTCTTGTCTTTTCTTGCTGATATTGGATATGCAAAAGGCATCAGTAAGTTATCTTCAGAGCCCTATGTCCCCGTCTTATTCAAAAGGCTGGCTAAGAGCCCTTAAATTAAGCCAATCATTTAGTCGTAGCAAATTAATTAAAAGAATAATTAAATCATTAACACATTAAATATGGCAATTAGAGATCTTGTCCTACATGAGCGAATTTAAGGGAATTTAATGGGGGAAGCAAATAGAGCAATGGACTGTGCCAAAACTAAATCTTTATTTTATGCTTTATTCACAACTACAAGCACTTTGGGATAACCCTCCTCTAAATAAATGGTTGACTAATGTTATGTCCTAACGATGTATTAGAAAAATATTAATGGGGAATTTACAGAACTCTGGGACTCAGTCGAGGAATAATGCACTCAGGAATTTATGCTCCAAGTATCTGCATATCATTATAGCTCTTGTAATAACTTGGCACAGCACAACTGGCCTTGATAATGGCTGCTGCCCCTCCCTTTCTGTTGCCTAGCAACTGCAGGACTCCGTTTAAGAGACAGAAAGAGAGGAGGAAGGGGGTCAGGAGGGCATCAAGGAATAAAAAGATTTCTTTGCCCCAATTGGCTGTTGGCTTATGAGCGACTCTCCATCATGGCAGGCTAAGTAATAACCAATGTTGTGCAGCTGGTTAATTCCATACCATAATACCCTCCATATATCCCCTGTCAACAGACATGATCTTTAAGTTCCTAACCTGCTGATGAAGGCATATTTGATCATAGCGCCTCAGTGTACTGCTGGACAAACAACCCCAGGAGGACACTGGTTGCAGATTGAACTTGAGATGTGAGGATGATGCAAATCAATGAGACCTGACTTAATTTAATGAGACTTTGGGCCTTTTTTGTCCCAAGTTCCGGCTTAAACATACATCCGTAAATGTTCAGAAAAATACTTGTGTATTTATTTAAAGTGTAACTTTGTCCACTTTGTTCAAGGCTCAAGAATGCATGCTTAAAAAATATGTTTTAAAAATATTTTTACTTTTAAGGTATTGTACAAATAGAGTAAGTTGCAGAGGACTTGCATAGCGATGTGGGAGAAATGTTCAAAGAAAGCAATTTAGGAGATTTCTCATGTTATACTGCTAAGCTTGTTCTACAATCGTAGAACCACAAGGAAGGGATATTATTATAAGAATACTGACATTGACAGGAGTGCAGTTGTCAAGAGAGAAACAAACCTGACCCATTGAATCTGTAAAGCTACTGCTGACCCAAAAGTCACTACAAAGTCAGCACAAGTGACTTGAATTTGAAGTGGACAGCCATGACTAGGCAATGGAGTTTAATGAGTGACATATACTCTTTTTGGCTGATCAAACATAAGACATGCTGCATAGTTTTGGACTTTCTGTAGGGGTTTCACTGAGTGTACCAGGAGACTTCAGTGAAGAACATAGCAGTAGTTGAAGCAGCTAGTTGAGTGGGGGTCCCAATCTGAGCAACCATCCGTGGTATGTTCCAGAGCAAGCCAAGATCCCAGAGGAGCTGCCCTGCTAGGACCTAAAGGATCTATTGTCCTGATGCCAGACACCGCCGGACATCTTTATAATTAAGATGTCCACGCCTGATGGATCTGCATGCTTGGCAGAATGAAAGAGACTTACAACATAGTCAGGTGCCATAATTTAATATTATTAGTGGTTGAATTAAATACTTCTAAAACTATGTTTTTCATTGATCTGTTTTACAGGCAAGACAAGCAGCGTTGCCTGAAAATAATAGTGAAATTAAAAAAAGGCATTCTTTGGAGGTACTGTGGAGGCAGAGTTCTAGGTCTCCCCCTCCATTCATATCAGAGTGTTTGTTTAATCATCATGCAGAATCATACCAGCTATAAAATTGTGTTATCTCAAAAGAAAAAGAAAAAACAATCATGACCACCATTTTCCTTCTTGCAAATGTTGTGTCAACACCTGGATTGACGCATCATTAACTTTCAAACAGTAAACCCAAACCAGTTTTTCTTGTGTTGGTGACATATTCTTAACACTACTCTAAAAAAAATGCTTCCTTAGAATAAAGAGAATGCCACTGCATGCATTACCCTCTTGGTTGGCTTGCAGATCTGATTATTCCTCGACAACTGAATAGGATTCCTCCTGGGAGCCTTCCCTCCACTGGTGATTTTCTGGACACATCCAACTCGTAGAAGACCCTGGGGTGAACTCACAACATGCTGGAGAGATTATATATCTCACTGGCTTTGGGAACGCCCCAGGATCCCCCAGCAGCTTATAAATGTTGCAGGGAAGTTCTGACTGTCCTTTCTTCCAGCTAGATTTGACATTGAATAAATGACAGTAAACAGAGGAAAATATGTTTGTATTTCATTTGTACAAAATTGGAATCAGATTATCAAGCACTTATGTGTTTGTCTTTTGGTGTTGATGGAGCATGATCCACACTCATGTAAACATTGCACTGTCTGAAAGACATTCTTACCTATAATTCATCAATGATAAAACATGACAGGACCCTTGTCATTTACACATCCAATGCAGTGACAAGCTGACAGCAAAAAGCTTTAGTACTGATGCTATGGAAATTACATGCCTAGCTTTGCAGTCCCATCATGAAACTAGTGTTATACCAACTCCAAGCTGAAATGAAATTTACCAGATCCATTCATCTTTGCTCAAGAATGTGTGTGCAGCTCAACACATTCACAAAAACATTGCATTTCATGGATGTTTAATATACCATTGACAGAATAATGAGTCCTAGGGATAAGCTGTTGTGATACACAGGTAGTGACTGTGCACTAATGTCTACATGCAAAGTAGTGAAAGACAAAACTCTGGTTGAAAGACTACTAGGCTTGCCGGTATGTTACAAAGTCCATTAAGAAGCAGCAGCTCATGTGCTGTTTTACCAGTATAACACAGCTGAGACTTCCCATGCATGTAGTAACAACCATATAATCACATTCTGGGAAAAAAACTGAAGTCCCAGTCCAGATAACATGACTTTAGCTGGGTTGTAACTATGGCGTGAATGAAAAAAGTACAATACATCTTCTGTTGAAGATGCCGAACAGAAAAATTCAGCATTATCACGCTGCAAAAGAAAAGCATCTCTGACAGGGCATGCACTGCCTTTCACAAACATTATTCTAAGCCTGAGATTTTATATGCTCTGAAACAAGTTCAACCTTGCATTATGAGATGTAAAAAGCTTAGTGTGCACCTGGGAAAGAACAGCCAGAAATAGTAAGAGTAATGGTGGCTTTATGTACAGTCTGACTGTAGCTTCACCTCGACACCAAGGCAACAACAGAGTCTTTACAGGCACTCAATACCATCAATGATCTATTTTTGTAAACATATCAAAGATGAATGGGAATGATCTCTGACATTGATCCCTCTCTATTCTAAATATTTTTAGAAAGCCATTGATTCCTCCCACTGGTAAGTTCTCGGAAGCGATAACAGAAAATGTGACTGTGCCTGTCCTTACGTTAGTGAAAAACTAAAATGAGAGAAGTCTGGGAGCCAGAAAAAGTATGGTTTAATACACAGAGTAGCAGATGTGTCTTGCACATGCACTTATATTCTTCATCTTTGGGAATAAGTTTGCAGAATAAGGGTAGGATGGAAGGATGGAAGCGTAGTAAAGTTTGTTATTGTAAGGCTCAGTGACAGAAACACAGTGCTTATCTAGGTTTTTCCTTAGCTGTGGAAGCCAAAATAATAAAGCCAGGTGCATCCTCATTTCTTTACAATGTACAGTAAGCTTC
This sequence comes from Pseudomugil tenellus, assembly GCA_037177515.1. Classification (NCBI taxonomy): domain Eukaryota; kingdom Metazoa; phylum Chordata; class Actinopteri; order Atheriniformes; family Pseudomugilidae; genus Pseudomugil; species Pseudomugil tenellus. Next base: position 7,399,153 of record JBAMHX010000006.1, on the reverse strand, counting down.
GCCCATACTTGAGCAGGTGCTGGATATTCATTCACACTTGATATGAGTGAGAAGGGCACAGAGGAGTTTATGCATAAAGAGCCCAGATAAAATCCTCAGATTTTCTCAGTAATATGAATGGATGTGAACACAGATCATCTTTAATTTTTTTTCTGATTAAACAATTGGAAAATTAATATTACTGCATATTAAAAGTGCCTAAGTAATGGATTCACATCCTAAAACAGCTAAAAAAAAAACGTGATGCTCAGAATCTAATAGCACAGATTTATGAGATAGGATAGCAGGTTTTGTTATGTTATATTTGTAGAAATGTGCTGGGTGCCGATTTAGCGGATATCCTGGGAGATAAGCGTTGCCATGGTTAATTGTACTGCAGGCGAGTTCTGTACCTCAAATCAAAATGGTTTAGATTTGGTGGGTTTAGAACATCAAAGCAAATACTACTACTACTACAAAATAAAAAAAACACATGATATAGTCTTTTTTTTATTACAGAGGAAACCGAGAAAAAGAAAAATGGCTGAAGATCATTATTCTCTTTACATTTAGATAGAATTAGTGATGTTTTATGGCGCGCCACAGTTCATCATTCAATTATGGCTCTATGACCAGAAGCCATCTGTGTGACGAAATATTATTGCTATGATTATGAAGCGCCAAAAATGGATAAACTTCAATAACAGTCCCTAAGATAAACTTTTATTTATTCATTTCATTCAGCTGGAGCCTATCACAGTAATCATTGGGCAAGAGGCAGGGTACACAAGGGAAAGGCCCCCTGTCGATCATAGGGCTCACACAGAGAGACTGAACAACTATTTCTAATACTTGCTTTGTTGATTCCTCTTTAGAACTCACGAGCATAGTAAAAAAAAGATGATTTTTGTTTCTTCTTTGTTTCAACTGTTCCTAAAAAGCTGTCATTGTTTGTAGTTGGTATGAACAGTATCTGTACATTACGTTATGACCCAGGATGTAATGGTCATACGCTTACACGTAACATTTTGTAAATGATATGTGCATGTAAGTTTTTGTACTCCACAAAAAAAATCTACTTCCTCTATCGGCTAGTTCTTACACCATCATGGTTGCATTTCTGTTATATAGTAGATATTCTTGCAGAGGCAAAGCAGAATGAAGTTTTTTTTTTTATTTTTATTGTCTACTAAACACTGAAAATATGTCTACAGAAACCACTGTTTTTTAGGTATTTATCTACAGCAAGTTAGAACCACTTTTACAGATAAAAAGACACACTTTGGCTCTTTAATCTGGCAAAGTTAAGTGTTCAGCCTGTTTTATCTATCCTTTTATTAAACTGACTTGGAGTCAAGTTGCTAAACTTGAACAAAACTGTGAACTTTAGCCATTGTTTTTCTCTTACATTGACAAAGCTTCTCCATATTCATGAATGATCCCATCTTTGCTATAAAATTTGATATAGTTAACTTAAAGCTTGAATCAATTCTCTGCATTAAATAAATCAGATGGGAACATATCTAAAACTACAACATCTCATCAAAACAAACATTTGAGCTGCAATCAATGGAGCGGACTTAAAATATACAGCTGATCAGTAACTGGAGAGACACCACTGTACTACAATATACAGGCAGAGCATCTGCCAATAACCTTTAATTAGCGCCTGCAGCGCCCCCTTGTCACAGACCTAATCTCAAATCTCTATTAGAAAAAGCAGCACCTTCCCATCATGCTCCTGCATCAGTTCACCTCGTTGGCTGGCTGATGGAGTGCACCCTCACTATGCAAGGCACGCACATTTGAGGAGACACCTACACAGCCCACAAAAAAATATATAAAAAAAATAAACACGATGCGTGCCGTTCATATTGCATGATTTAAGTCCACATCCTCATGAAACCACTAAACGCACCAACAGCAAAGGCATCATCTTAATGTGAGCTAAATTTTAGAGAGTGGTAATGAGCTCACCATAGTAGCCGCTCATTGGAATGCCTGTCAGATCCAAATCCATTTGCAATGATTAACCCCAAAAATATGCAGCGGCGCTCATGCAGGCATGCGCACAAACATACACCCTTTTCAGTGTTTATTAAGCATATCGTTTGTGAGGGGTATCATGGGAGAGGAAGTCTGGCCGACTGATTCATGGCCCGATACATTCACGAGGATCGTTTTAGTAGACATCTATGGGTTTATGGTCACACACCCCTCACCACCACCCTCTTAGCCAAGCCACTCGCATGCACACACACCCAAGAGATGCAGTGTACATTTCTGAGCAAGACCATCAGCGGTTATAAAACAGTAGAGTCGTAATGTTCCCCAGCCTTTGGGGCTTATTAGAAGGCATAAAAGCTGCATGCTACCTTCATTCATATTCTCCATAAACACCCTGGCACATTGCCCCCCCACCCCGCCTCCCCCATACCTCTGTCTTTTATTTTAAACAGCTTTCCAAGTCTGGGCAGTTAGAAAATATAAGTCTCTATGTCACTATTTTGTGCTGCATGATTGATTTGCAAAATAGGTCTGTACTGGAAATGTATCTGAATAAGGCCAGGATTTGCCTCTGTGTGTAAGAGCAAATTGCAGTGTCAGATCTCTGCATGGATGTTGTTTGTCAGGCGTAAACTCAGCACGGCTGCAATTTTTATTCCTCTCTTTACACCAATGTCTGTATAATCTGCAAAAAATAGGAGCCGCCGTTGATTATAGTCGAGAGGAGAGAAAGGACTGGGAAAATTGACAATTCCAACTTTGAAATTCTAGTGAATAAAAACAACTCAGTGCGCCCTGAAATACTTTTCAGTGAGAATAGAATTATTCATTCCCCTACACTGCGCTAAAGTTCAGTGTGGAAGAAATCCACTGCAGCTCAAGTGCAGACAATAACACGGGCCGAATCTGATTGCGGAGCGAGTATAATCTAGGTTTAAAAACAGGGCCAGGCCACTGAGATCACACCTGTTATCTCCTGCATGCAGCATAGTGGTTTTAGAAGACAGCCTGAATCACAGCCACTGCTTCTCTCCAAACTGTTGGCTCATATTAGAACTAGGTCGCTCACATTACATGACAGGCAAAGGAGAGGGAGGGAAAGTTAGTTTGTGTATGTGGGTGTGAGGAGTTTTTTGCTTTTTTGAACATAGATGAGATCCTAGGAAGGAAAACAAGGCGAAAATGTAGGATGTGGAGAAAGAAACATGGCTTACAGAACAAAATATGGAGCAGAGCTGGAGAGGAAGCTATAGCATCATCTCATGTGGTTGCCCCTCCCTTTTTACCCACCCCCCTTGGTGTCTTCCAGCTCATCCACACAGCAGTAGCAACATCTGGCTTTAAAACAGCCTAATAAAAGAGCCACCGTGGAGGTGAGGAATGAGCATGAGAAAGGTGTGGGGGAATGTGTTAAAGATAGACAGACATAGACATAGAGGCAATGGAGACCATGCAATGGAGTGCTTTAAGGCTGACATAACGTGCAGAACTGGGCTCCTTCAAATGACAGCCTTCACCAAATCATTTTTCACATGTGGCTACAAAGGCCACCTCCCAACTGGCACACAATCCCCTGCAGGAAGGGTAACACGCTGATTCTCCTTCCTACCAAAAGGATTGGGTGATTAATGCAATGCTAACTTCATGTCTGTTTTTGCAGTGTGTAATAAAAAGGTAGTGATAGTACAGACATGCAAAAGCACTTAAACCTTAACCGCTGTATAATTCAGAAAGGAAGATCCTTGCATGTGCAGCATATATGTCGCGGTCCAAACACTTCTAATTAAGCGATAATTACAGGAGGAAAATGCCATCAGTACTGAATGTGATCTTCATTGGCACCAATTATAGCCACAATGTGCCACCTAATGGAGGAATAATACTCTCTAATCTGGTTTTAAGGAATTACTGTCTGCATCTCATTCAGTAGTGGTTTTGCGTTTTCAAAGGATGTGGAGGCTGTCACATACGATGCCTCTGGCAAATCCAAGAGATACTCAGTGGGGTTTTGATAAAAACGTCTGGGAATATTGCTTGTTGCCATATATTACCTCCAGATTCTCATCAGGTGTGGAGAGGAAATATCTCAGTAGGCTGTGACTGTTGTTAATTGCAATCTGCACATTAAGATTTTCCTTAAAAATAGTGAAAAAGTGTGCAGATGCCACCTTATAATAGAGAAAACTCCATCAGTTCAATCAGCACACTGGACCACACAATGGGGAATTGGTACAAGCATAATCAGGCTCATCTAAAAGCTCAGAATACTGCAGGTTTTCCAGCCACAAGATCCCCCGTGTGTCTCACTCATGGTAGAAGGAGTTTGTAATGCTGCTGAAATCTGGTTTGCAGGTGTCCCGGACAGGCCATGTACTGCAAAGGTCATAGCAGCATAATACTGTTTCTACAGAAACACAATCTTGCTTTTGTTTACTTTGCTATGTGAATAATAATATTTAAATATATATGCTGAAATAGGTCTGGAACCTTGAAACATGGCATAGCACAAAGTGACATGTTGTATCTTCATGTTAAAACAATGCTGAAGAGGTTTGTAAGTATTAAAATAATGTGCCTCTGACTCAGTTTGGACTCCAAAACTACCCTAAAGCACCCAAAAGTTGAAATACTGCTGTTCAGGTTTCCTACCCAGCACAACACAGTTCCGTGCTAACACAACCCCCACCTTTTCAACCATAGGAAATTAAGTTTAAAGGAAAAAAAATGGCACAGTAAAGAGACAAAATGGAAGACAATTAGAAAGTGTACAAGCAAGAAATGGGACGAAACAAAACAAATAAGCTTTAACCAGTGGAGGAGGCTCTGAGAATAAAAAAATCAGGAAGACAAACAGATGCAGAGTTAACTTTGATAAGTAACTACTAAGTTTTCATGTTCTGCTTCACTTTGCTCCTTTAAAAGATTTGCTTATTTACTGGTTAATCATGGAGTGTTTTACCATGATTATTTCCACTCAGGTTGTAAATCCGAGAGCACAAAATGTGATTTATACACAGTTTCTGCATATTGGAATATGTTTCAGTAGTTCATGCATTTTCCGTGTGATCACAGAGAGAAATAACATAACGGGAGCAATCTCGTTCCCAGGGACAGAAACATAAGAAAGCTATGTTGTTATGGGAAATACATGGAAATAAATTCCTCTTGTAGTCACTTTGTGCAAAGTTAACACCAAAGTTTAGAGGTTTGCAGGCTTTACTAACGTGCAAAGGGTTTCAACTTGTTTGCAACACATGATATGTTTGCCATATTTTATTGACTCAAGAATGTAAATGGGGGCTGGGGGGATGGTTTGCAGATACAGCATTTGCAGCCCTATTGTATTTGTGTTCTGAAACATTATTACAGAGTTGTCGCTTAACAGGAGAATTTCACTTCCCACTTGTCAAACATTCCTTCTGTGACTAAATAACATAATAAGTTAAAATGTTTTCTCTTTTCTCTCGTACTCTCGTACAATCCTTCTTTCCTTGCACACCACAGAAAACTAAGTAAACTCACAAAAAGTATCAGCTTTACATTAAAATGAAATGACAATATCTTCAATGTATTTTAAAACCTCATTTACTGGATGTCTGGTCTCAATTAGCACCATCTTCATTTTTCACCACTGCAGACCAGCTGTGCACAAAACAAAAACGTCTTGTAAACACGGAGTCATCGGTTGATGCCAGACTGTGCAGCTGACAGAATGACGGGCATTTCTGACACCTATCTGTCAAGCAGATAGTGTTGTGTTTCAACACTTGCAATCACAATCATTTGCAATGCCGAGCAGGTTTATTTAGGGTTTTGTAGGCAAAGTAAGTAAGCAGGTGTCATGTATTCAAATTTATATATAAAAAACACTAGATTCAATGATCTTTACATGAAAACAAACCACAGCTGAAAATATATGGAAGTGATGAAGTGATGGCATAAGATGAAAAGATGACAGTATCCATGAAACTTAAAATGTTTCATGTCATTTTTTTCCCTGTTGCATCACGTGCCTGAAAATCCATGAAATCCAAGAAGAAGGCAGGAAGCAACAGATCTCATTTGCATTGGTGCTTAGTGCCTCAACAATCCCTGCTCCCAAAGTAGGTCAACACAAATCAGTGTTTCTGAAAATAATAACAAAAGATGAACCCTCTTGCTCTCTCATGGGTTACTGCCCTTGCCTTTAAGCGTCTCAGATGCTCCCACCCCAAAATATGCCATATCAGCACTCTCCAGATCTGCTTGCGTGATGCTCGGGCAAATTAAGGGGCAATTTTGCATTCCCAACATCCGACTGCTCAGCACACATTGTCAAATTTTAACAAGACAATAGCAAATACACACACGTTATGAATATGCAGAGTTTTGTCAGAAGGCACTAAGGCTGAAATTGTAATGACGTTAGTGTGTGACGGGCGCTTCCGCAGGAACCAAGTGTGCTACTACAGCCTCATCCTTTTTCATCAGTGTGTTTTCCCAACCCAAAAAGTGAGCTGGAAAACATTTCCTATTCCTCTGGGATGTGTAGCTTTGAGCAAAGTGCACTTCACCTACAAGAGTAAGTCAGACTACTGTATATCACCTCAACACAGCCTCATTGCCTTTACTAACACACACAAACTTCCGATCCAGTATGTCCTCTCCTAAGCTGAATTCATACTCTTGCAACATCTGCATACCTGATCCTGGTGAAATGTGCTGTCGCACTTGAGTGTCGGATTATGTTGTCACATTGTAGCTTCTCCTCCGTAACTGAAGGTGGCAGTTGGGTTGGTATTGGATGATAACCGCTCCCCCCCCCAGGTCGGAGTTGTTTCGATGGTTCACTTCTGTTGCAGTTAGTGTGGGGTGATACTGCAAGATTTGGTATCCTTCCGATACCAACTCAAAATTAGAACCCCTTTATTGACATTGAACAAGTACAACAACATTGGAAACCTTCAAGGCACATGATGAGTTAATGTTAAGAGATTCAGCAGTGGAATTAGTGCTTTCATTTTTCTTTGTAAAGACTAATGCCTTTACTCTTACCATATATTTGAATTTGGCTTTTTTGGAAGGAACAGGTTCCACCAAAAACACTTTATCCTCCTTATTTATGAAAATTCTGACAGTTTTAAGCCTCATATCAAAGAATCAGAGTTCACACACTGGCATAGATTAAGATTAATGTTGATATAAAGATAACTGGTATTTTGATTAAGTCTCCCACCACTTGTTTCAGCAGGTATTTACTGGTTAAGAACAGCAGTAGTGGTCTATATTTGGAAATCCAGAATCACAAAACCACACTGATCAACCACTAGGGACTATTTCCACCTAACCGTTCAAGGTAGAATGGTGCACATCAGGAGGTGCAAGCCTCTACAGACCTACCAGAGCCTACAACAGTAACCGTTGTGTACACAAACACACTAGTTTGCAACTGGGAGAAAAATCACAGAGCAGCTAGTAGTTGCTAACAAAGTCCGAGAGAAAACAATCCGCCATTGTGTTTACCTCTGACCTCATGGATCCAATGCTAGCAGCAAGTATATCCGAGTCCTTACGCCGATATTGAGTGAGTACAAATCAGACTCTATCCCCTGAATTGCACCGAATTACAGTGCCCTTCATCCCTTTGCCTCCAAATCTCACACACATGCCCTCTGTCAGTATTTGAGCAATTCATGGAATGTCCAGAGACTGAGCCTCATGCACAATTAATGTCTCTGCTGTCCAGATGATTAACGTAACACAATTCACATTCCCAAGCGCTGCCTAAATTCCACTCTCCCCCTGTTTCACCTTCTGTGTTCTGTGAGCTCACTCCTGGGCTTCAGGTAAAAATAGCCACTCCACCCTGTTCCTCTCTGCTGTCACACAATGTGCTTTGCATCCACTGGGACATAGGACCTGGGAAAAAATGTCTTTATGGAGAAAAAGACATGCGTGCAACTCAAAGCCCACTGCACTAAAAGAAAATTTGAGGATTTAAAGGGTGTGCATATAATTGGGTTGGGACGTGTATAATACTCCAGCTACCGGACTATGATGTTCTACTTGACACCAAAGTATCTGGGACGTAATCAGTATTTTTCATTAAGCAGCACAGATAGAAGAGGCTTGGCTACGAGGTAAAGTATCACTTCATGCATCACAAAAACAACAAACAGAATAATGTACTATGTCATAATACATATCAAATTTAAACAAATGCAAAGAAATATACTTTTACATTATTTTGCAGCTTGACGAAGACTTCCTAACACCAGGAACAATTGTTCCTCCCATTACATTGCATCCATCTCACTATTGCATGTTACAGATAATAAACATCTTAACACAATCATTCAGGCCCACATCAAACTGAATCAAACTACTAACAGGACTTGAAGACAATATAAAATTGGAGCAAAAACACATACCCCAGCAGTGTGACCATTAAATTAAGTCTTTTAAATGTATTTTGTTATGGCAAATTTGCATTGAATGGACTTGATATTAGTGTCAGATAAACTTAAATTTGTATATATGTAACATGTATAAAGTTACAGACTTACACTTTTGCATGAACATGTCATATTTTACCCCCCAACTTATTGAAAGAGATTGTGGGACACTTACAAACACATCAGAGCAGTTGGGCTGAAAGCTGCATGGAGCTGTTGCCCTTCATACATGCCGTAGAAGCGTACACAATGGAATAGAGAGAACTTCCAAAATGTGCCATGTCATATGAAAATTTTCAAAACTTCCAGTTAGAAAAATGCTTACCTTCAGCATATGATAAGGTGTTGCATCATAATATTCCTTCAAGCTTTCTTTGGAGTCTTTTTTTTTTGCCACAGCTGTTACGGATTGCTTTAACAACTTCAAGTAAATCTGTCAAAATTTACCTTTGACTAGTGATGCAAAACAGCTTCTGGAAAGCTCTTGGATACTGTATCCTGTCTGCCGTATCAGTGATGTGATAGGATGTGAAGTTATGGCCTGTGGCCAGAATGCTCACATTAGGAGTGAGAATCTCCTGCATAGCACAACTCTTCATGTAAAGCAATAGCATTTGCCAAAGGCGTTGATATAATCCTCAAATTGAGCGATCCAGTCAGCATGCCAACGAGTTTGCAGACAAGCCACCCAGTCTTCCCAACTAATCTAAGACAGAACAGAGGGGGGAAACAGAAGGTAAAAAACTCTTGCTACAGAAAGTAGATGTATGATAGTATTTTTAAAAAGACACTGAAACATGCATGATATATATTTTTAGCCCTGAATTGCTCTAAACTTCATGCAAGTATATGGTACTAGGATAATCCGTTTCGTAAGCACAGCTAAAACCAAGCCAAACTGTTTTAAATAGCCTTACATATAAACAATGTGAAGTTGTTAAAATGCAAGGGAATACATATGATGATTATGGTGGAAAATTAACAATATTTTTTTTTTTAAAGTGAAATCACACAAAGTAGTATTTAAAGACAAAACAGAGGGATTGTATAACTCATACATTTTCAATTAAAGCACACAAATCTGAAAAAAATGTGTTGATGTCTTTGGTACTCCTGTGTAAACATCACGATTGAAAACCATGATTATGTTATGGCTTCTCTTGCTGATGTGTGATATACCGGTAATCTGCTTTGCATTCAGCCTAAACACATTTACAAGTGAAATATAGAATTTATGCTACCTTCATGTGGTGTGGGAATTTTGGAAAATGCCACTTGCCAAGGTCAAATTTGCACATGAACAACCCCTTTCGTCGTACTGGAGAATTCTAACATTATTTTGAAAGAGAGGTCATATTTAACCTTTCAAAATGGCGAGGACCAGCGACAAAATTGTGGATGGTAAAAAATGTGCAGGCTTACTCGTGTTAGCTCACTGTTTAAATAAGTAGCATAAACAACTAATGCATATCCCCCTTCATGTCAAATAAAAATGCTGTTATTCTTTGTTATAAGTTAGCAAAGCAGATGCTAGCTACAGCTAGTTGTTAGTCAACAACCTGTAAGCTACTTTTCTCTCATAAATTTATGTCCAGGACTGTTTTACCCATGTAGCAGCTTATCATAAAGTTTATGTTCGCCTTTTTATTATACTACGACCACAACAGCACTTGAACAGAACAACTTGTAATTTCCTATCGACAAGTGGAAAATATTATCTTTTCCATAGCACGTAAAGACAGCATAAGTATTAACTACTTACAGCGGTAGAACTATGTTAAATGATCTTCTTCCCACTTTCTTCTACAGAAATGGATAGCATTTCCCATCAGCTGTGGTGTGTATGTGTGTGGGCATGCTGCCACTCTCCAATCAACGTTGATTGAGTCCAGGTGTAAGTTTGTCCTTCCAAGTAAATCAACACCAATTCACCAACCACGTTTTTCCAATTTGCAACAAAACCCTTGAAACACACCATGTTGTGTTTTCTTTGGAAATGGTATCCAATCACTCCGTGAATAGTGTGCCAAACTCACATACCTGTACGATACATTTTGAGCCACTTTTAAATGTTAGAACCAGCTGCTCCTGTAGCACATGCCAGAGTCCAGTATTGTGAGAACTTCGTACACTAGTTACAACAAACAAACAAAAATTTTATGTAAAAAAAAAAGAAGCAAAATTGCATAATATGTGATGTAATGGGTTGCTTTATTTTGTTAAGATAAATACGAGACACCAACTGGCAACATACTATTTGAAGTTCATAATCACATGAACACAATGTAGGCTTCATTCCTGTTTAGGCAGCTCCCATATTGTAGCTCTGGTGAACATAATATAGTTGCTTCTTGTCGAACAAGGCCAAACTGCTTCTCACATTTAAAAGCAATCACTAACAAGGAGGACTCCACATAAACCTAGAAACTTCCCTTTGTCCTACAACTTATTGCCCTGTCTCTATTTAACAAGAGGCAGGCGTGCTTGAATGGAAGAATGGTTCTGTCCTTCACACTGTCTGATTTGCTTAGGAAAGGCGCTCACGTCTAATACTAATCTGAATGACAGCAGTGGAAATCTTGGCTCAGTTTCAGAGGCTAGATTGGGCTTGGCCCAGTGACCTTCTCTGAGAGAACATGGAAAGTTTGCCGACTCAATATGTCACAGGCAACATGAGCTTAGAAAAGAACAAGAAAGTACTGATTAAATGGGTTGGATCCATAGCAGGCTTTGGCAAGTGTTGGAGGGAGAGTAGCTTTGGTTGTGATATGAAATTACAAGAATTAATATCAATCTGAGAAATAGAATCAAGGAAAAGTATAGGGTAATTTAGTTCAATACACTTTAATGTTAACACATAAGCAACAATCAATAAAGTCAGCACAACCCAATAACAAATGTCAAAGCTATAACTTTGTCACAAGCCAAACCTAAAAATGTCCTTTCATACCATTGATCCTGGATAGGAACAGATCCTAACCCCGGAAAATCACAACCTAACTTGCATAAACAACCGATAATTCACAAATTTCACATTTCTGACGGCATAATTATAACAACTGAAGTAAGTTTAAAGCAAATTAGCCTTACAGGAAGTTGAAACAAAGTGTTAAATGGGGTTAATTGAATTGTAAGCCTTGTCACAGAAGATTACCAAGTCCAAGAAACACTACTTTAATTGCGTTATTACCATGTGGATTAAGGCATGGGGTTTTTGTCCAGTAATTATAGCTTAAAAGTCTGTGCATTTTAATGCACTTAAGTCAGGATGATTTGGGCTGAAATGTTTGACAGTCCAAAGACAGAAAAGTTCCATTACAAAAATATTTTTGTAATGATTTAGGACAAATGCTGGTATTTTATTTGTAATGATCCCCATAACATAAGGATTAAATTAATTTGCGCAAATGACAGGTCTTGATTTTTTGCTTTTGTGTATCAGAAGAAAGAATCAGTGTAAAAATCAATGAGACTGTTTTCAAGGCATTTATCAAGTTGGAAACCAAGCCACCACATCTTTAATCACTTCCCAGCAGTCTTGCATCACACAGATACATGAAGGTAATCCTTTGGTCCAGATCAAACTATCTCAACAACCCTTGAATAGATTGACATTAGAAAAAAAAAAAAAAAAAAAAACACTTTTATTAATAATTTCTATTACTTATCACCAGATAGT
>JBAMHX010000006.1:7326935-7376011 GCA_037177515.1 Pseudomugil tenellus | reverse complement strand
TATATATATATACTTATTTTATTATACAAAACTTTATATATTATTTATTGTATGTATATATATATATAATAAATAATATATAAAGTTTTATATAATAAAATAACTAAAAACTAAGTAAATAAACATGTTTAGTACATTTTTCTTGCATGTACAAAAAAAGTCTCATCTACAAAACAGCCTGTTGACACAGTCTTAAATTCAGTATGAATATGCCATTTAAATGTAAGTACATCATTTCCTTTTGCTTGGCATGATAGATTTTCATAATTTATTGACTTTTTGTCTCAATGCATTGTTGACAGAAAATAACAATGATGTGGCTATGACTGGAAACAGGGCTGTCAGGATGCAACATGTAATATGCATAACTCCAGTGCATCTGCTAAGTGTTTATTCATTCAAAGCTATGTTGCATGATCATACACATATCGATTATACATTCAAAGTATGAAATTTCTGAGGCAGTGGGAGACGGGAATAGTGGCAACCGATATTAAACCACATCCTTCCATCAGTCCATCTCTCATATGTCCCTTTTTTTCTTTCCTTTTTTTCTTTGATCGACCTGATAATATATAAAGAGTATCTTATCTGAGCCAACAGACAGCTTCACAAATGGGGCACCTACAGGGCCCAGCAGCACACTCCACGAGCTTTGAGAAATGGGAATGACCGTGGCTGCTCGGAGACGCCAGTTGTGATCTAATGCAATGGCCGAGGGCTGGATTGTGTCTCACCACACACCTTGAGGGATGAAAAATACCCAGGTGCTCTACTTAAAACTAATGGACGGTGTCTCAAGGAAAAAAAAAGGATGAGAAGAGTTTTGGATACCACACTATTAGAAAATGGTCCTCTCAATCTCTTTATCTTGTGCTATCAATATGAGGCTGACTGAAATAGCCTGTTTCTGACAGAGGCAGTTGAATGAAGGCCTTTCCATTTCAGTAGACTGATTAGTCAATCTCTGTATAATGTCTTTCCTCTAGGCTTTAGGATTAGCAACTGTTTTGGTGTGTCATGTACTCTTTTAAAAGGCTAAAGGCTCAAACTATGTGCATTGAAAATGCAGTAACCACGTCTTTTATTGAATAAAAGCCTTCTCCTCTCAAGTGACCCAGTGACCCTCTCAAAGTTTATTTTAGAATCTCTGTTTTCATATATGGATGCTAAAATGCAAGAGTCAATATCTATCTAGCATGTCATTATCAATTGAAAGAGATAATCTTTCATGCTCGCGTAAATACCTAAAATAATGACATATAGCTCACACATCTCATTGCCTTTTACTTATTGTGCAGAAAATAGAGGAAAATAAAGTACTTGACTTTCTCCATGTCTCAAAAGTGGAGCATCACACCAAAGGAAAAAGCCTCGATCTCACTGATTGCTTGCATTATTTATCAAATGAATCATTCAGGGTTCTGCTGCATCCATTCCAGTTAGATTTCTGTTTGAGGTTTATGTGTCTGACCAATATAGAAGCTATGTATGTTCACTCTAGGGAGTAACTTCGATGAATTCTGCTATACTGCAGTCTCCCACCATCCCCATACTAACAGAAAGTCAGCTCCTGGAGGGGGCTGTGTAAATGATTGGCCTCTATATGTGGCAGCAATACAAAAGTTGACCATGTGGAATTAAAACAAAGGAGGGGAAGACCTCCTTTCACCTTTAACCATCTCGTTTTTAATCTTATCTCAATTATAATTTATCTCCTCATACGTATTTACCTCCCAGTATTCGAAAGCATGCATGCTTTTAGAGCTGGCTTGCCCACTCACATGTCACTTTCACATCAACACAGGAGAAACACGCTTCTCATGTCTACATCAGTAATGGAGTTTCCCTTGTTGTTCCTAGAGATACCAAAGCTACCAGTATGGAGAAAATGGAGCTCTATTCTTGGCATGTTCGCCAACTGACCTCTGCTCTCGCTTTGCAATCTTGAGCCACAAATGCCTTGTGGAGACATCCAGGGCTGCAGGAATTGTTATCAGCACAGAGATGCGTTATGTTTTGATCTGGAAGCATCACTCAAGGCTTTTTGCTGTCTTATTTAATCCACCCTCCCTTTTTCCTTCCTTTACTGACAGTCTTCAAGACACGCAAATACACTGCATAGCTGCCTGCAGGGGGCTGATGAAGAGAACAACAAAATTACTCTTACCCAAGTCTGTGTAATGGGATTTGCAGAACTGCTTTTGTCCGCCAAAGCACAGCTCGAACTGGGGCTCGTTGGCTCTGCGTAAAGTGTGTCCGTTCTCAAGGGCGGCAAAGGCGTCACAGGTATAGCGGTACGTGATGAAGCCGAAATTGTCCCTGTTCAAGAATAGAAAATAACACGTCAGAATGTTGCCATGGGGTAACAATGACTCAACGGAAGGCTTTGTCTTCAATGACGATCATGCTATTTATATGCAAAAGAGAATCAATAAAGGTGTATCTTTGGGGCTCTGTGCGTGTAGAGGTAGATGAAATCGAAGACGCTATGAGACTGCAAAAGCTCCATCTTTGTCACTTTCCCCAAAGTTCTCCAGTTACAGCAGAGGAATTTTGTCCAATGCAATCAAGAAATTAGGAATGAAAAAGGTAGCGTCACCCAACCACTCAACGCTAACGGCAGGCTGCCATAAAGATGCAAACCCACATGCAGAGAAAATCTTTCGGCCTTACCCATCATCCCTCAAGTTCACTGCACATTCTTCAATTTCTCCAAAGACTTCAAAGCGGCGCTTCAACTCTGTCCGGGTGCAGTCGGACCTCAGTCGCCCCACGTACACCACCCGTCTCTCCTCCTGCTCGTTAAGAGGAAAGACAGAGCCAGTGCAAAGAGATTAAAAGGGGGAGGCTGTTTTTCTTTCCCCTCTCTCTTTCTTCTCCAGGCACTAATGAATTGGACTTGATCACTCCTGTGGATACTGCTGCTGACTTTGGGCCCCTGTTTTCGTCCTCCTCTCTGTCTGTCTATCTGTTTGTGTTCCTCTGTGATTCGTTCAGCTTCCTTCCTCTTATCTGATGGAGTTGTAGTTTGGAAGTGCCTTCAATCTACCTTGACACTACAATTCCTCTTTCTCTCTGCAACTCATCACCCAGAGGCAGAGTGATTTTTATCAAATGATGCCACGTCTTGAGTTTGGGGCTGCTTATTTTTTTGCAAAGTTTAAAAATAAAGCTGTGGGGGATTCGGTTATACATCAGAAGAGTTTGTCTCTCTCTCTCTTCCTCACTCTTGTTTAATCACAGCTTTTAAGACACAATTAACAGAAAATGTGGTTGCTAAAGAAGAAGTCTGTTAATATTAAAGGAATATTCATAGACAGGAAGCAGTAAAAAACAGCAGTATTGAGCCACAAAACAGAAAAACATTGATTTCTATGAAACTCAGAGGACATGGAGGTCATGGTGGAATAATTTAGGAACAAACATACTGGGCTCCAATTACAGCTTTTAAGTAGTTACAGTGCATCTGCTAATCATATAATACAGTATAGCCTGGGGCTATACTGTATCACTACTGTTTTATATTTATTCATCCATGTGTTTGCTATTACTGGGCCAAGTCCATGGAGGCTTTTAGTAATTCAGAATACCTTCTTGAGAATAGCAGCAACATACACGTAAATCAGTTTCCTGGTACTAAACTCAAAGTTCACCTTTGCCCATGTAGCTGAAAAACAATACAAGTTAACTACAGATTACTGTAAAGCTTTTTCCCACCCTGTTTCATGCTTACATGCTGTTTATGGCTAAAAAAAAGTATTTGCTGAATTAGAGGTTTTGTTGCTGACAGCTGATAAATAGGTGGTCTTTTCTTGATGGCACCCTGAGGGGCTGCTTTTGTGTGCGTGTGTGTGTGAATGAGTGAAAGAATGAGGCAGAAACAGAGCGAGTGAGACGCACGCAGACACTTTTGCATCCCAAACCTCATTTGACAGCTCGAGTCGGACTGCTCATACTTGTTTGTCTCTCCGTCTCCAAAAATGCCTGCATGCCGGGCCACGTTTGCATTACCGCATAGCTTAATGTGTGCTTTATCAACGGGTGGGAGCAGCGATGTCCTGTTGGAAACCTGAGTAATTTCCCACTGAGACAAGGAGAGTGGAGATAAGGAATGAATGTAATATTCACTGAATCAGGGCAAATTATGAAATGGATACAGGAAAAGGGAAAGATCTCAACAGAATCAGAGGCCGTTTTCTTTTGTACCCTCTCTAGTTCTTGCTCTCTCCGTTTCTATTTCCAACTATTTTAACATTTTACCCCTGTGGTGTGATTAATAAGAGTCGACAGCATTTCCAGATGACAGAGATGTTAAAAATACACAACCCAGAGATAAAGAGGAAGGGCCTGTCGCCTGAATCATTCAGGAACTCACTTTGCATGTATTCTTTTTGCAAAGAGACACTCTGGCACATGGCACGAGGCTGGAGGCTGTCTCATCTTAAGTAATCTGTGTGTGTTTGTGGGAGGTTTCAGTGGGTTGTGTCACATAGTGATTATAAGTGGTCTTTTATCAGCATTGATGCAAGAAGATGAAGTTAGAGGAGCCAGACGAAATGTGACTGCCGTTGGGTCATTTAACTCACTATTGCTTTTTGCTTTTGCTTCTCTCTCTGCTCGGCCCTTTCAAATTCCCGCTTCTCGTAATCCAGGCGGTACTCCTCCCTCTTCAGCCTCTCATGCTGGTACTCCTCATAGCTGTCATACCTGTAGAGGAGAAGACATGTATGACATCACACGCTGCCCTTCCCCCTAGCCCTTGAATGCACCGTTGCTGTCAATATCTATGAAGAACAATTGCCAGAAGCCACCAAGGACTAGTTCGCTGATGGCTGAGAAGTTGGTTGCAAAGCAAAAGAGATGGACGCCTTAATAAGATGTCTTTTCACCACTGCTATGATTGCGAAGCCTGCAGGATAGGCCCGCGGGAGTGCCGGCGAGCTGCACGGTCGGGGAGCCAGGCAGCTGCAACTGTCAGCACAACTTCACATGTCATTACTTTCTGCTTAGTTAGGGCTTCATCAAAAAGGAAAGTGCTACTCCCCCCCATCCCACCCCAGACTTCTACACGATGTGTCTGTTAAGTTTTCAACTGATGAGCGACTCTCTGGCTTGTCGGGTGTCATTAGGCACGTGGGTGCCAAATCAGCTCCGAGCACTGAGATGGTGTCAATCTGGGCCAGTACTTCTCTGCATATGAAATAATCTCATCTGCAGTGGCTTATGGGAAGCTATAGATGCACCAAGTAGAATCTGCATAATTATGAAGCTTTATGTGCGATATGAATGTGCAGAAAAGTGATTAGTAACACTTTACCTTTAGTCCCGTACAATATGTTTAATTAAACATAATGTCTGTGAGAAGGAAATGACTGTCAAATTGCACATTTTCTGAGTGGAGGAGGATAAAATGTCCTAACTTAGGCTCCTTATCTCGTTTGCTCAGACCATCATACATCTTAAAGATAAAAATCTTCAGCAGATTCATAGATTTCACATTTGTACTTATCTGAAGCATGCAACTAAACAAAGGTTAACAACGCATACTAAGTAAGTGGTTAAATAATTAATTTAAAGCAATCACCTCGGCCTGCGGCTAAGAGGAGATCGAGGCTGAGGGTGGGGGCTCTTTTGGGTTCTTGAGCGGAAAGCATTCGAGTCTGTGCTGTGACGAGACCTGAAGGGACAACAAAAAAGAAAAAAAAAGTTAAATGCTTCAGCAAAATGCTGGAATGCTGTTAACGTTTATAGTTGAGGAAAGAAAAAAAAAACCATTACACTATATGCTGCTGACACCCTCAAACGTTTTGAACACCATACTGATTTGGTAATGCCATGAGAACTGATTTGACTTTACTCATACATGCACGATGCCACGTGATTTAATAGTTGTACATAATTTGTACATAATTATACATAAACCTTTTCTTCATCTAAATCGTAACTACAAAACAACTTTCATATTTTGCTCTCATTATGATTGCTTTTTCTTTTTTAGCACAGCTAAGCTAACACATGCATGTACCTAATATCTGTGTTGTATGAATAAGTGGTCAATAGTTTAAACCCTGGTGGCCTGACTGTAGAGCCTGTACCCTGGCACTCCTTGAACTTCTGATGCTTAATTATTGAAGAGCTGCAGAAGAAGGAAGACCTGAATAATGGAAAGAGAGAAGTTTTGGAAGCTCAGTGAAGCAAAGTAAAGTCAGTTTAGAAAGATTGACGATCATATGCTGTGAAACTTAAAACAAGGGACCAGAATTATTAAGCATAAATTCTGTTTTTCTCTTTTTGAATGACTCCCTTCTTCCTTGGAAAATCTAGCTTGTAGAAAAGCGTGTATATGTTAGATTTTGATCGAATGCTGTGAGACTATTACTCTATAATGTGTGAGCAAGTTGCCATGAATAAAGCAACAGAATAAACAGAACAGAATAAGGCAATTCTGCTTGCTCAATGGCGTAACTGACCTTTCAGTAATCATGCAAACAAAGTGAATCACTCGAGTGGAGTCCTACACTGTCAGGTGTTCAATGAACCTCCACTGACACACTGAATTTATTCACATCATTTCCAGCAACTAGTGTCTGCTTGTGTTCTTCAACCAAATAAAGAAGAAAAAAAACATAAAATAAAAAAAAAATAACTGAAAAAAAAACAAAACACCAGAAACTCCCTTGTTTTCATCAAAAGGAAACATGGGAAATGTAGTTTTCACACAGGGCTATGATGATAAAACCCTTTTTTGAGAGGGGTTTGGAGACTACATTCCCACAGACTAAATTTGGCTTTCATCTCCAGGGATGTAAAAGAGAAGAGTTTGCCACTCAGTAAAAACAACAGCTGCCGCTTAAAACAATATCCCCAGCATCAAACACCATAAAATAAATAAATAAATAACATAAAAAACAGTGAGTGAGGCAGGAGGGTTAGAGAGACACTCAAATGAAACTCCCTACCTCGAGATGAAAACTCATACTGTTCAAACGTCCAGTGCCTCTGGCACCTTTCATGTTCTGTTCCTTTTTTTCTTTTTGTTCATCTTTTGTTGGTTTAGGAAGACCGTACCTTTGAGCTAATTCTTTTTCCCACTGTCAGATAAGATCTAAGTGTCACCCGCTGAAATGGACTATTTCAGTTAATAAAACAACTGCAGACAATATAGCTGGAAATCCATTCGGGAAAAAAGGTAGCAGGGAGTCAAATGCTCGTGTTAAAAGTTTATGGACTCACAGAACTACTTGTTAAGATGTGTCTGACCATGTTATAAAAAACGTGTGGGGTGTGTATGTGTCGAAATCACATAAATTTTCATGCAAGACTGTGCAAAATGTTTGAAAGGTGTGAAGGAACCAGGGTTTCCAATGCAATGCAATCACCCAGTGTTAGGTTTGGACAGACTGTAAATCCTGTTTAAGAGTCCTCAAGGTCTACCCTGTCTCGCACCAGCTCTGATGACTGATCATGTCTGTGTTACACTTCTAAAATTGGACCCCATCCCAAGCTCTCTTTAAAATGTTTTTGGGCAGAGGCCAATGTGCGTGAATGTATGTGTGGTTTGTTTTTTCTATATTTGTTAGCACTCCAAACATTAGAAGTCCACATAGATCAGTGTAAGTTCTCCAGAAAGACAATGATGTTTGCAAGAGCTAACTTACCAGGAAGAGGGGCGTCTGTCAGGTGAGCTGGACAGAGAGCGCCTGCAGTATCGTGATGAAGAGCTGCAAGAGTCAGAGTGGGAACGAGAACGGGAGCGGGATCCGCTGCTGGTCCAGCAGAAATGCCTGCTGGGTGACAGGAGAATGGAGGAAGGTGGGGAGACGGAGCCTCGTGAGGGGGAACAGCTGGATGGTGGAGAACTGGAGGGAGTGCAGGGAGAGCAGTCAAAGAGTAAGTCCAGAGGGGTGCCCCCCCATGGGTAGATGAAGCGACTCTCACGTCCTTCCTCCAGCTCGAGCTCGTCATGGAGGGGTAGAACCCCTGGGTGCAGGTAGCTGGAGCCAGGCAGCCTCTGGGAGTAATTGTCATTATCTTCCTCCTTGAGGAACTGAGGAGCTGTAGTCTTGTTTGGTTTGCCGCTTGGTTCTCTGTCCTGGCCACCCTGAGTATAGAGGGCTTGCAGTGGGTGGCCAAAGTGCTTGTTGAGTTCTGCTCTGATTTCCTGGTCGCACAGGGGCTTCCGGCTGGTGGCAGAAATTTGTTGTTGGTCCCTAACAGTAGTGGCCCCATGTGCGGGGATCTGAGTGGTTTGTGTAAGGGTCTGCTCTCCGAAGCCCCTAACATGGCCCGATTCTCCGTCAACAGAGACAAAATCCCCCTGCTTAGCCAAAGGGCCAGGTGGAGGTGATAATGATGATGAAGATGATTTTGACATGACTGAGTCCTTACATTCAAGAGGTCCATTCTTCACTTTGCCAGCACTCTGTAAGGGAACAGCAGTGGAACCTGGGGTGAATGTCATTTCCACAACTGTAGTCATGGCAGCTGTGCCCCCATCCTTCTTAGTACAAGCCGATGCCTGGCAATAGTCATGATCACTGTGGCCACTGGAGGCGGGCTTCTTATTGTTGCCAGTGCAGCAATGCTCCTCGAGGCAGCCTCCCACTGCATGATGAGCGACGACATAAGGGAGGTTACTGGATGCTTTGCTCAGCTGTGCATAAAGCTCAGTCTGTTCAGGACCCTTCCTAGTGGGGCCCCCGGCTGAGGCACCTGGGGCCGGGGCTGGGGCCAGAGCTCCGGCGCCCAACTCACTCAGCCTGGCTCTTTTGCATGTCAAGGCTGAGGAGGAACATGAGGACAACTTGGATTTGAGAGATGCTTTGAAAGGATTCTCTTGACTGGCTTTGTGTGGGGGCGTTGTAGGTGGTGTCAGACCTGCATGAGGAGGAAGAGACAGAGGTTGGAATAGAGTTGTAAAATGAAAATAGAATCATAATGCAGCCTGCCCCAAGCTTTCCCCTTCTCCCCCTCAGTCATCAATAAACCCCCAGGTCAGTTTATGGATAGTGGACGCAGATACATGCCTGATTAAAATATTCACTTTCACTTGGCCTAATCCTATTTTATTGCAATCTTGACAGATTAATGTAATGCTTGGTGTAACTTAATATAGCTGTGCTGTAATTTGGATGACTTGCCGTTCTCCTCCTCTCTGACCTTGAAAAGATCCATTTTAAAAGGGAAAAAACAACACAGAACCCTGCAGGGTATAAAGGTAATATATTTAATGGGAAAAAATAAAGAAATAAAAGAAGTGAATCTCTACCTTTCTTACACAGGATATAGTAGTAGATGTAGATGACCTAAAAGTGCAAAAACTAGCATGCTCTTATTAATGTTTTAAGATCATGCAGCAAATCTGTAATTTATGTACTACTATTTCAAAAGACAACGAATGTCACTACATCTTTATGTTCATTTTGGCATGCCTGGTGATGTTACCATGGCAAGATGTCGGCTGTGTCAAGGAAGCACAGGAAGAACTGGTGATTGGTTTGACATTCTTCTCAGATGGCATGTCCCTACTGCTTGTGCCCCCCATCCCTCCATCTCTTCCCTTTCCTCCTACAGATTTATAACCAGACAGATGGCAGTTATATGGGAAGTCCTGAGATGAGCCCACTTTATAGCATTGTTAATGCACTCACACAAACAGCCACCACCATTACTCTCATTCTCTCTTCTCTCCTCTTCTTCAGTCTCCATCTTTCTTTAGTTTAGCCTTGTGTTCTACTCCTTTCTTTCGTTCTTTCTTTCTTTGTCTACTATCTTCCTTGGATCAATCTCCATTCCCCCTTTCTGTCACTCTTCATCTTTTCTTGTTTCTCTCTCGCACAGAACAAATGTGCCCACACACGGAGGAATGCTTGTCACTAACAGTCTCTCACTGGAGTCAAGCTCAGACACTTTGAAACACCTACGCCTTCCCCTCTTCTTTGCCACTCTTATAATGCACATCATTCTTCCCTTGCCAGCGAATTGCACCAAATGACAGCTATTAGTATCAAATCCTATGTTAGAATATGCACCAGAGAGACAGCTTGGCAACGAGAGTGTGGGAGCCTGACATATAAACGTGTATGTTTCAGAAATAATCTGCTTGGGTTTGGGCCAAAGGGTTATCAGTAAACTTATTATTTAAATGTAGTTGTAGGCGTGACTCAGCTTTAAGCACTATACATACCTTTATACATACATACATACCTACACCTTTATACATACATACTATATATATANNNNCAGCTGCATGATAAAAACCGTTGGACCAAAGGAGTCCGGCAGTAAAAAGTACATAAATGATATGTGTGTGTGTGTGTACATGCATTTTGTCAATTAGAAAAAGAAGATAGAAGAAAGGGAGAGTGAATGTTAGACAATGCTTGAAAAACTTCTGTTTCACCAATGAAGCGCCATCTGCCCAAAATAATTTGTGCATAGGATCATAAACTAGGATCCATTAGCAGCGGAGTTGGGGGGTGAATAAATCAGAGTTAGATAAATATGTGCCTCTCAGTCAAACTTGCTACTGATGGATGATCTGCAGACACAAACACCAATCATGCAGACACTGGGAAGAAAACGATGGAACGAGTGAGCACGGCAGAAAGAAACAGGCTGGTTTTATCATTTCTCTCTCTATATCTTTCTCTCTTGCTTTCTGTCTCTTTGTCCAGCTGTAAATCATGAGGAGACCACGGAGCGAATAACAACTCCAGGCTTAAAGAGTTGATCCGGCAGTAAGCTATGCAAATAGCAACACACCGACCACCTCTGTGTCATGAAATACAGTAATTAAAGACAACACAGCAGCACAGGGTAAATCTATTAGCTTGGCAGAGATTAGGCCAGAACAGTCATATCCCAAGGGGGCCTCCCTGCCTTCTGTAGCCTTTACCACACCTCTCTGAAAAGGGTCAAGCCAACATGTAGGTTGTGTTCTTATTTGCAATTAGAGATAATTTGGCATGGTACAAAATATATAGTTCCCGACAATTGCGTGTACAATTTCTATCAAACAATAACATCATCAACAATTCACTGCAACGGTTAAAGTTCAGTCACTCACTCAACGTAGCTCCACTTGACTGTCAGTAACGCACCCATTATCTCTATTGTGATGGAATGTTACTCTAAATCAGCAAAAAGGACATGCAGCAGCTTACCCCTCCACTTTCTGGGATCTATATCCATCAATCTAATACAGCATGAGCCTCAAAAGCTAATCTCTAACTACAAATGGGGCTCAATAACCCAGAGCTTTCTGGACTAATGACTTTCTTGCTAATATTCAATCTTAAATTTACCCAGAATGGAGAAGTCAGCTGAAGGGCTTTATTTGACCATGCTTGTAAAATGGACGTGGTGGAACAGAACGAACAAGCAGATTTGGCCACAGGTCAATAGACTTACCCACGTGCAGTAAAACAGGAAGAAATATTAACTGTGCTTAACTGCCCCAGAGCTTAAGGAGCGCTGCTCTTTCCCCTCTTTCAGACCAACAGGCATCCCATTTGACCCTGACGCTTATCTACACACAAGGGTTAAGCAACACTTTAGCCAAAGTCAGAAGGACACAGGGATACCTGTCAAGGTTTGACTTTCTACCCCCCACAAATGGCAGGTGCAAGGGAGCGACATGAGCAAGAACAAAGATCATGTCCCCCCTCTTGGTAAATGAATACCCGAAAGAGTCAGAGTGGGGGGTCAAAGGGCAATGACTTGATTTTTACTGATCTATGGTAATTAATCTCAAAGAACTGAGTAGTAATGATTATCCTGACTTTAGACTCATAATGACTTTTAGCATAATGTATTCTTCTTATTGATTACAACCCAACAAAACAATACAACACAATATGCTGAGAAGTCATCAGACTGGCATATATAACACTGGAAATTATTTCCAAGTCAACAGGTCAGCCCGTTTCTATGAGATGAAACTTCAGGACAGGAGGGCACAGATCATCATGGCTAAACTGAATTACGAAGCTTAACCTATTAAGGTAATACCACTGCCATTCATATTTTTCAGTGATGTATGGGCAAGGTAAGATGTCAGCCAGAGAGCATTAGGAAGCAATAGAAAAAAAGGATATAAACTCTTTGATTATGAAGAATGAAGCGATGGGTAGGTTTTGGCTGTTAAAACCAGCCTAATCAATACTACACATAAAAGCAATCTCCTATGCCTTCACCTTGAACTCTAAACTGTAATGGAGCGATTAAAATGTCAAAAACAAGTTAAAATACCCAAGGCATTAATGCTTTTAGGGGTTTGTGTAATGACTAAGTATATTTGAGATAAGCAGAAAAAGGTATGCTTACCTGGGGTTCCAGCAATCTCCACACTTAATGTGCGTTCAATGGTTTTGTTCTCAAACGGGGATCCCTTGTGGTCACTGGAAGACAAAAAAGGGCAAAATCTTACATCTCAGATGGAAGACTTAAAACCTTTTTGTGATATAAGAAATGGAAATGAGTCACAAAAATGCCTCCATTTGGATTTTAGTCTGTAAAGTTTTCTTTGGCTTTGTCTTTTGCTGTAGTTGTTGCTTTTTGCCTAGAATAATGTGGAAAAACTTCTCACACTTACTTTGGAGACTCTGGGGTCAAAGGAAGTGGCAAGGTGGTTGGTTTGGCTGCAGAACACAAAGGAGCATGGGTAATTATTGACCTAAGTATGACACTCATGGCAGAAGAGAAAAGGTCCACATTCTGCAACAATTACTCTTAAATTTGCTCAACAAATACAATTATTTCTACAGAAAATAACACCCATCCTTAGTTATATATTCTTTCTATGGACACTACTATACAAAAAATTTTCAAATTGACCCCATTTTAACAATTTACTCTCCTAGGATTTATTGTTTACTCTTTGAGGCAGGATGGAGTGATGGTTTAGGAGGTGTCTAGACACAGACAGACTGCGCTCAAGACAACATACAGATCATAATGGAATAAAAACATACAGAGACAATGCCACAAACAAGACATATGACAGTGGGTGAGCCCCTCGCTAGACAATAAAGTCATTTCGCATGCACCATCAGCAGAGGAGGGGGAAAAAATAGAAGGAAGAAAGGAGAGTCAAGGAAGCTTGTGCAGTTGCCCGAGGCTCTGGCCGACTTTGTGCTCCAGCTAAGAAAATGTGACTTTGGTAGCACGATGCTAAAAAGCAGCACCCGGGATCTGAGTCTAAATGTACACGTTCAGCAAACTCAACTCAATCAGCCAAAGATGGTTCCAGGAATCAACTTTGTAAATGCAGGGTGTGTAGTGGCAAAACAAGGCTTGCCCCTTTTCCCGTCCCTTCCTTTTTTTCTCTAAATTTCACTTTTTAATTTGAAAAAAACAAACAAACAAACAAACAACCCAAACAAAAAAAAAACAGTAGAAAGAAATAAAATGCCCCCCTGGACTAGCGAAAAGCATTGGCGAGCAGGCTTTCTGCAGTCATTGGTGTTTACGTCCTCAGAATAACTGTTAGATTTAAATTAGAATTCGGGTTAGTTGTGAAATCAAACTCGGAAATGGTTAGAGCAGGAGAGGGAGAAAAGAGAGCAGAGATAAGGCCAGTGGGGGGGATGCAGTCAGGATTACCTAACAACGGGTGGCCCTGGTCATCGGGGTGCTCGCTGAGTGCCTGCCTGTGTGGGTGCCCTTGCCCTTGTATGATGCAGGGAGGGGTGGGCTCTGCAATGCTAGTATCTGGGATGAGTGGGCTCGGTGGGCCCTGTGAGAGCACCGCTGCAGGGCTGCCCTTGACATGGTCATCATCATCATCATCAACAACACCATCATCATCATGGCCAACATCCTCCCCATAGCCCCCCTGGTTTGGCCACACTAGGTCAAGTCCAAAGCCCATATCTAGCCCTGGTTCTAGCTGGCTTACCCAGTTCTCTAGGTCCAAAGTGAAAGGTGACAACAGGAGTCCTGAATCAGGCTCTTCAACCAGACTTTCTCCCTGATTTCTATGATCGGTGGTCTGTCTGGTCTCCTTCTTTTCCATCTTAGAAAAAACTTGGACTGGGCTCCTAGATCTCTTATTACCTGCTGCTTTGCTTTTAGTGCTTTGTAAAGGGGGGATAGTTGGTAAGGGAAGGTTAGCCCGGAACTGAGAAGGCCTCTGTTTGGACATAAGCAGCTGGCTAAGTAAAGGGTGCCCCGGCTTCTCATCTCTTTTCCTTATTGTCACTGTAATGTGTTTATGCGGAGTGTGCCTGGCACCGCTGCTGTAACTATGGCCTTGCCTGCCAAAGCCCTCACTAGCCTGAGTGGCGCCTGCAGCCTCTCGGCAATGCTCACAGCTGTGACTCACCTCTCGGGGAGGGAGGGAATAAGAATGCATATACCTAATAAACCTAGCGGCGGCCAGGCGGCCCACATCGCCTGGCGGCCTTCCTTCTTCACTGGGCGGGCCGTGCTCCAGTTTGAGGCGGGCATGGCCGCAGGTGTAGGTTCTGTGGCCAACAGGGATAGAGGCACCCTCCGACTCCTTAACCCCGTCATCGTGGGAGCAACGCTGCCACTTCCCAGCCCCAACACCAGCCATACTACACTCGCCTGCAGCCCGGCTCTCACCTCGCTGGTGATGCTGCTGCGGCGCTTGCTGCTGCTGCTGCTGTTGCTGTTGCTGTTGAGATGGCACAGCTGACTTCTTCTTGGAGGTGGTGGTGGAAGAGGAGGAACAGGTGGAGGACAGGGAGGAGAACGAGGAGGTGGATGACGAGGATGGCGACGAGGAGGAGGATGAAGCACCGAGAGCCAGGCCACTCTTATCTCTGCTACTGGCACCTCCCCAGGCGCCCTTGGCTTCACTGGCTTTGGTGTGGAGCAGGATGTCATCTGTGGCCGTTAGGTATTTCAGAAGCTCAGTGCAAGGCCGCCTCACCGGGCGGTTCTGTTGACTTGAGCCCCCTCTTGCTTTACCATTCCAGGGGCCATCCGTCTGTGCAAAACAGAAAAAAAATGCACATAATTTCTAAGTTTGCTTAAGATGGAAATTTTGCCTGCTGTTGTGTGTACAGTACAGCTGATCCAGTTGCGAGAAATGCTAAGTACTCCGAGGCAAAAACATAAAAGTGGAACGAAACAGTGCCACAGAGAGGCTGAAAGAGTGACTCAAGCAAGCCAGAGCGCAGTAGTCGCCCCACTGTCTGGGAGGGGATGGTGGGAGTGCCGTCCGCCCATCATCTTAATTGCGTGGCCCCCCAAGCACCACCGCACCACTCTGTACGTGCACCGTGTCCTCCGGGAGTCCTCATTCGCTCTGCTCCAGAAATGGATGACTCAAAGGCATGGTATGAAAATAGACTCAGCGAGGAAGGTTGACGCTCTGAATGCGCATCGTAGAGCATACACAAATCTGTTCGAGATGTGTTTTACACACAGTATGAGCAGATACAGATGTTTTTCACATTTAGCAGATTTTAAGCACTCACTAAAGCATAGCAAATGAAAATTTCAGAGGTTTTTTTTTTGCCAAGCAAGAGCAAACAAGCTCTTCAGTATATCCAGAACATGGCAGTGTAAATAAATGTTGCATTCAGACATAAAATATGAAATCACATCATCTATTAAGTCAAATTTAAAAAGCAATGGTACTTACACTGACTAAAATTATAGCCTAATCAAACCCACCCCTATAGAAAACACTGTTTTCAAACATGTAATGAGAACATCACAACTAATATTTTGATCTTGGCATCTGAAGACATCAATCTCATCCAAGAGTCATTTTTTCCCCTCCAACAGCCACTATACTAAGGCATATAAGTGTTGGAGCTAATGAGACAACAGTGCCGACGCCTCGCCTGGAAAGCCCAACAGCAATCAGCCTGTTTTCATTACAAGACGGCCCCCTGGGATAGTAGACTGCTAAAGCAGAAGTCTAACATCTTCTGAAGGCAGCCACCAAAAAGAAAAAAAAAGTGACAAGATGTGATAGAGAAAGAGAAAGAAACAAAAAACAGATCATGAGCAGAATGAGAAAGATAAATAAACAGAAATGAAATAAGCAGAGAGGCAGGGTATATATTTTTTTGTGTGTGTCCCTACCTTGACGACGGCAGGTGGTGGTCTGATCCGGTGGTTGCTGCTGGCTGCATGGTTCTGTGCCTTGCCACCTGTGTATTGATTATAGCTGAGCTGGGAGTTTGCGGGTGCCAGAAGGAGCTTCTTCAGCTGCAAATGGACCCAAACAGAACCAGAAGGGTAAATGCCGGAAGGAGAGGAGAAGCACAATGTTATGTAAATGAACATTTTCTTTCGATTACACATCACATTCAAGTTGACCGCTGCTACAGTTTTAAAAAAAAACATTTGTAGGCAGTTTATGGGAAACAAATTTTTTTTTTCTTCTTCTTCTTCTGCAGGTTTTTCTCATGTGATTGAATAAACACATTCAGGTATTTTGCTAAAGATCATTTGGAAAAAAAAAAGAGCCGGTATGGAATGAAATAGACTATTACATAAAATAATATTTTAGATCAAAGCATTAAGCTAGAAAAATGCATATATGGTATTGTCATGAGTACATAGAGCAAATATTTACCAACTTTTTACTGAGAAATCTGAGTGTAGAGGGATGAACTGAGACCAACTACAATAAACTATATAAGGTGTGTTTTGGCTACGTTCATACTGCAGGTCTTAATGCTCAATTCTGACTTTTTGGTGAAATCCGATCTTTTCAAGAATATGTTGACGTTTCCATTTACATGCGATATGAATATGATCTAGTGTATGGACGTCACCAAAAGCAACCCGCATGTGCAGAAGGCACATTGATATGAGTCATCATGTTTACAAAAGTAAAGTTGACTTGTAACAGTGGAGCGTGTCGGGCCATTTTAAAACTATTATCCAACCGTAATTAGTGCATTTTCAATGGCATCGTTTTAGGAAATTACAAAAGAGGAGACTCAGATGGCATTTTGTGAAGAAGCGACAGAAACGCCAGCATGGAGAAATGCCTGGATGCAAAGTTGCAGCTAGGAGTGTGTGAGAGCCAGGAGAGTGATGCAAGACCTTCATTGATAAGGAGTTTATAAATAATTTCCTGATGACGAGCAGAGCCTTTATGTACATTGTTGAGTGTATCAATGACATGCAGGTCGGATTAATGCAACCTGGCCGTTCAGACTGAAGTCGCATTGCAAAAGATCAGATACGTATCAGATTTAAGACCACATAAGTGGCCTGGGTCACATTTGAAAAGATCAGATCTGCCTTGTTCAGACTTATCATTAAAAGATCAGATAAAGGGCACATAGGGGCAAAAAAATCGGATTTGGGTCACTTCAGCCTGCACTGCGAACTCATCCTTAGTTCTTCTCCCCTTACTTCCATTATGTAATGGCTTTATTTCTAGAGCTACAGTAACGTGTCAATAACAGTTGTCCCCACCACAGTCTTCATGTCATTGAACTGCCACCACAATAGCAGTGTTATTTAATTAACACAGGCTACTTAGTACTCTTATCAATTCTTATTTCTTGCATATTCATCTCTACTCGTTATTACTAATGATTACTAATTACTAATGATTACTAATCATTATTACTCTACTCATATTCATCTCTAAGTCGGAGCACCCTCTGAGTAGATGGGGGGGGGCTTTTGTTTAGAATTTGAAGTGGATGGTGGAGGAAGTGTTGGTGTTACCAAAGAAGGCTCTTCGGGCTCTGGGGTGCGTGGTGAGCCGTCAGGAGAGGAGGGACAGCTCCGGTCACTGGCATTGGTCACGTCCCCATCTGCCAGAGCCTCAAATGAAGGCAGTCCGTCCTCATCCACCGGGATGCTATCCAGGGTCTCTGTGAGCACTGCCAGCAAGTTGGCCTCATTTTCTTCATCTATCTTCTTAGAAGGGGTGAAAGAAGGAAGATGAGAAAAATAGGGCATTTTAATTCAGAGAAAAGCATTTATTTTACATGTGGGGGGGGGGGGTGTAAATGTATGAAACCTTTCATTGTTAAAGTAGTAGTTGCAGCAAAACTAAGTCTATTCTCGAAGCCTTCAGAAAAACATAATTCTCCTTCCGTGTGTGTGAGTCAAGTCTGTCACTCATATTTTAAGCATGCAGCTTACTGGACCAAAATAACATCACCAACAGGAAACACATATCCAGTGTGACAAGCAGCAAGGAAGACCAACTGGGTTGGAGCAGGTTGGGGTATAGAGAAGGGGAAGTTTACAGGGTCGAAGGTAGCAATGGGCAGTCTTTTCACACACAAAGTCTTGAGACAAATGGCTTACTGGCGACATGTTTGCAAGCAATCCTCAGAAAAGGATACTTACAACCCACTAACTCTAAATAAATGTGTTACCACCCTGGTATTCAGAATGAGAAGTTGCAGTCAACATTTCATTACAAATAAAGCTTATTCTTGCCACTCAGCTCCACTCTGACGTACCAGAAGAGCTGTGTGCTTGCTGCAGCTGGCTCTTTAATGGTTGAGATTATAACTGACGGTGTGATACAAAAAGCAATGAATATACAGAGACAGATATCTAGGGAGAGATGTGAGCTGGGAGGTTATGGGGGATAATAGCTGTGCATGTGTGTAGTGAGAAAAAACAAGAAAATAGAACGTGTTATTTAGATAGATATTAAGAGTGAGACCAGTGTAGCTTGCTTAGAAGGGCGTGTGTGTGTGTCTGCAGGTGTGCGTGGCTGTGTCCTTTTGCTTCGACTACTGACAACAGGAAGTGCAAGTTCTAGGGGCATAAAAGCCCACGGGACTTTGAGACAGCGGAAAGATAAACAGCATTTTCACCTTGGGATGCTATGTGGCCAGCCCAACAAGAACAAATCCCGTTATGCAAATGGCAGGATAATCATCACTCGGTGACGGCTTGTGGCCATCATTATGCCATTGGATGGGGGACCGACATCTCACATACCAGCATTTTACTAAAAACTACTAAAAATCCTACATGCACAACCTTTTTTTTTCTGTCTACCCGACTGGTTTTATACAATTACAGAGCCACCATGGACTATTTTTTTCCCCTAGAAGCTCTGGATTTACAAATGAGATGGGAGCAATTTTAATGCTTTCCCCTTCCAATTTTCATTTATAGATGACACAGATATCTTCGCCATTCAGTTAGCTAGCTAACAGTGAGGAAAATGTTAATCTGATGCTCACTGAGTAGATTTTCTCCTAACAACATAAACACTCAGTCATTATTAAAAAATGATAAAGAGGACATATTTCACAGAGATAATATGATGTAGACTGGGGCCATGCTGCATTGGCAAGCAAATGCCTTGCAGGAAATTGCTCTGTATGAGGTGGCATGCTGTTTAATTACTTGTAAGAAGCTTCAAAATCCACTGTGCTGGAACCTAGTGCTATTCAAAGGCTCACCATTTCCCTGCTTCCCAAATCATTACCTGTGCACTAAGCGGGTTGGTATTAACTGCAGATAAAGCTGGAGCCTTGGCTTAGCCCAAACATACATCTTGGTATGAAAAATTTAAATTTGGAATGATTTAAGATTATCACAAATGAGTCTTTAATGAGTCCACCATCTGTTTAGGTCCATACTTAACTATCCAATCAACGTTGTGTTTAGGTGCAGCTTTATCCACCTATCCTCCTTAAAGCTATAAATTGACATTCTGTAGAAATCACACTATACCACCGTGTCATAATAGTAAACCGGGCTATGCAAATGTTCTTATATCATGGTTCAGAAATGTTTGGGGAATTTTTAAAGGCTTTGACAGACTCAAATATAGTGTTTTGTCTAAGAGAAAGAAACAAAATGGAAAAACACAAAACTCCTCCAACTGGCAAGCTCCCACATTCCCTCTGTATCCCCAAAAGATAACTCAGAAGGGACTCTCATATTCTGTGAGAGACACTTGTAAAACCCTAAGTCGTGACAGTCAGGCAGCAACTACTGCTGTGGCTCTACTGCATGCACTCATAGGACAAGTGGGGATTTGAGAAACTGGGGTAAAGAGCAAACCTCAGTGATCGTTTCTACCCAGGAGAGAAAATGATCTAATAGCTCTGTCCAGGAGGGCGAGCGTTTCCACACCAGCTTAGGGACCACACTGAACAGAGTTTCTGCACCAAAGTCAATCTACTCCCAATAACTCACTTGCTTCTTGTATATTTGTAAACAAAATCACTTTGTAGGTGAACGTCAGGAGCTATGGCACCCAGAGGGCTGAATAACCTGGCAACCTGCTGACGGCCATGTCCACTCATATTGATTACCGCAGCAGCTGCTGAGAGGAAAAGAGGACAGGAAGAACAAAGAGAGGAGAGAAAAATTGTCTCGGTGGAAGCACTTTCCCGGCCATTCCGCTTAATGGACCTCACAGAATTAAAGAGATCTTAACAATCCTGGGCTAATTGTGGGATCACTATATATTAACCCCGTTCCAATTCTAAAGGGTGCCATTTTGCAGCGGTTTTATTCCAAATGCCTCAATTAGCCATAAAACACACTGGCAAGAGCTGGCAGACCTTCTCTACCCCCACAACCCCTCCCCCCTTTCACCCAAGTTTCCCAACATCAGAGAAAGGAAAGCCAACCCAAGTTGTTCATTATTAGGTGAGGCACTTTTGTTATCAGCCAGCCAGTCTTTGAGATTGTCCTTGCCTTTACTCTTTTATTGGGTTGTCCAGCACAGCATTGTGTACTAGGAGATACTATTCACAGAGCTGATAACAGAAGGTGAAGGTGATGTTTTAAACAAACACTAACCCCTGATCAGTGAGGCAAATAGCCAAAATAGATTGTTAGTTCCACTAAGTGTCAGCAGATGTTTTCGAATTCTTTCAAATTTTCAGTGATCAAATTTTACAGATGTTATCAGAGAAATGCATCATTTGTGTGGTAAAAGAAAAGAATTGTGCTATTGAAGTGCAAGAATGAGAGGTCTGATCCTTAAATACCAACAAAGTGAAGTTTTAGTCCTGTTGTCATATCTTGTTACAGTGAAAGGCAGATCATGCAAAAAACATACAAGAAGAAGAAATGTAACGCATTGTTTAGTAAACGAGCCATTTAGTATGTATCTAGTATTTTTTAATATATCTATTTTGCACATTTGGCTAAAAAATTGCATGGCAGAATTAAATGTCTGACTTGTAAATGACTTTTTCTCGGTACATCTAAATCAGCAGTTTTTTCCACTGCTCCTATGCTCTTTCAGATTTCAAAGATATGTAAGAAAAAGGTAAGAAGAAATTAAGCAAATCTGCAGACTTCCTAATAATAACGCAATCAGGGGTTATGTGGAGGGCATGTGCATGCATAGCATATAGGGTGTTGGTATCAAGTCATCACATCTTGATTCTGCCAAGAAAAGCGGCCTCGGATTTGATAAACAAATAGTCATTTTGTGTTATTACCCTCAGCCCCCAGATTTCAAAGGAAATAAATCAAAGTCAGACTTGCCGTTAAGGTGTTAGTCAGGCCTGACACGTTGGCCAGTCGCACAGGCACAACATATGGTAGCAAGAAGGAGGGAGGAGATGGAGGCAGAGAGGGTGAGGTACGGCGCGATGCACGACGGAGAGACAAATCATGGCAGCCGCCAGAGACGTCTGGTCATTTAGCATGAGCTTACTGAGATGGAGAGACGGTGATTATGGCCTATACAGCGCAATGAAACCATACATAACACTCTTAAGTTCCTCCGTGTGCTTGCTTATGTGTGTGTAAAGCGGCGGCGGCACAGTCGGATGGTGTTCCAAATCATAAAACTAAATGTTAAAGCTCTATTGTGGTCAGGGCTTTGAATTGCTCATATGATGTAGCAGTGAACTGAAAGCTCTGGTCATTTTCCATGTGACTACAGAGTCAATAGAGCATCTCGTTATTTTGAAATCATTTCCAGAGCAAATGATCCAATGGACTGGATTTACATGTTCTGGACACAAAATTCACACCAATGCGATGTGCTAATATTGACAAAGTGAACACCCTAAATCGATTGCATGCAGTTGAGATGTAACATTCAGCATTTTCACATTCATAACTTTGTACTTAGTTTATAATAATTTGAACTAAACCACTAAATAATTCCCTTTTCCCAATATGTATCAAGAAGCAGCTCAAGTGAGAAAGTGGTGCATAAGTGAGAACCTGGATACATGGATGCAGAACCTCTGGGAACATTTTGAAACTGTTACAGCACTATGAGATAATTTGACAGGTAGAGAGAGAAGAAAATTATGTGTGAGTGAGCCAAAAAAAAAGGGAAGCGAGCTGTTGTAACGCTGGCTGACACAGGCCAGATCCAATTGAGCCACCTACTCCAACGATGTTGGCAGGGCTGTTTTATCCAGTCTTCTGTGAAGAAAAAGAAATCTTTTACCCAGTAACCCTGCTGCAAAAGCTAACCACCTAAACTCTGTCACGCATATGCCGAGACTGTCACATACCGCCACAAGCCGTTTGTGTCAATTTTCAGTCAAAACTCATACAGTCAGTTGTGCATCTTGACAGATTTGAACACAGACCATGTCAAGATAACAATAAAAAATGGATGAACTCATCTATATATTTATACTCCAACATTATAAGAGAGCTATTCAAATGACTGATAAGATCACAGGAAGTTTAAGTGTCTCCCGGTGGATCCTACTCATCAACAGTCTTGCCCCAAGCTGTGGATTTCCTCCTCCAGCCATTAAACAGATGGTCCAAGCATCCGTTTTCTAGCACCACCGAATCACACGCCATCACAATGACTGGACACTGACGCTTTTTGTTTTGGCAGCTACATCCCAATCGGCTTGGCACAAGGAGACACTGATTGCCGTGATTGCTCTTACTGTGCCTTGACAGTCACAGCAGGAGAGGGAAGAAAAACAGAGATTGGGATGCTCAAATAAGGAATATTCAGCAAGATGTTGAATTTGGATGAAGGATTGTGCTTCCCTCTGCTTTTATTCTCCTAATGGCATGCAAATAGCTATTTGCTTAAGTTGGCAGCTCTGAATGTGCACTTCTAAGCAAGGGCCTTTGAACCTACTGTTACGCTGCTGATAATGTGTTGGAGGAACGAAGGGAGGGGGGACAGACTGAGCACAGGGAGGGACAGAAAAAAAAAGGAACACACAGGCTGTTTCCACTGTCCATCTTGTTGCCACATTTCCCGGCTGGAATGTAAGTCTGTCATCAGCAGTCAAGTGTAGCTTTCCATAAAACAATTACACACACACAGAGAAAGGCTGGTCACTTTGGTTCTGACATTTACATAGATCTGCGGCAAGAGCAGAATTGACCGGAATTTCTTGTTATTATCCGCTGCTGTACCACTTCTACACACTGAAGTACACACACGCACATACACACTCAGACACCTGCACAATACAGCTCCTGACCTTTCAGGCCCTGCCAAGCCCATTGAGGGTTTGTGGGGTTTCATTTGTCAAAGTAATATCTTCCTTGGAACAACGCCAACACAAGGAGAGCCAGGATCGAGTGGACAAGATATAATGGTCCAGCGTTTGAAACAATAGACACATAAAGGTGTCTTTCTCTCCTTTATGAACCCTGGTTTGGATTTATGATGGGGAAACAAACAACACAAACTGATGAAAATGGAAATAGCAGAATCTTTTTAGTGGAAATACAGTCAGTCCACTTGTTTCTGTAGCGAAAAAAAGGTCACCTTATTCAATTTGCACTCGTTGCCATATATGATGCAACGCATCTTACCAATTGGATAAAAGGCAATTCCCTGATTAGCTAATAAACCCATTACTTCTGTGTGAGATTGAGTGTGTTGTTGTTTCATGTAGGTGGTAGAAAGCCTCTGCAGTATGTTTATGTTTCTCATCCATGTCATGACTCTGT
This sequence comes from Pseudomugil tenellus, assembly GCA_037177515.1. Taxonomy (NCBI): domain Eukaryota; kingdom Metazoa; phylum Chordata; class Actinopteri; order Atheriniformes; family Pseudomugilidae; genus Pseudomugil; species Pseudomugil tenellus. The sequence continues at coordinate 7,352,167 of JBAMHX010000006.1, read as the reverse complement.
CAGCATTTTATCTTAACTTTTTACTTTTTTCTTACACCCTTTCAAGTGCTATGTGTTTATGAGATGCTTATGAGATAGCTGTGGTTGAACACGGAGGACTTCACAAGCGTTTTGTGTGACTGGCTAGATGTGGGGGGATGTGCGTATCTTTACAAGCAAGAAAATGAAAAACACATCAAAGGAACTGTATATGTAAGTCGATACAATCCCTGCTCGTCGACATGAGGCAGGGAATACGATGAGAAAGGATGAGGGGTGGGTATGAAAGCTCTTCGAGTCTTTCTTTGTAGCAGCAACATTGAATGTTGAGCTGAATTCCTTCGCAATCTTAAATCTATTCTCTGTGGAATACTGATACGTTGCCTTTAGTATGGATAGGCTTTTACAGCTTACATCTAGCTGAACGTGCCCAACACACCAGCACACACTACCGGCGTCTGAAGCATCTGCCAAATGCACAATGACTGGTGGCTATTGACCACTTAAATGACAAGCATCAAACACGCAAGGTTCTTTCTGAACATCAAGCGATACCACAGCAAATTCTACTGAGATGTGAGAAGAGATTTGGCTAACCTTGGACTGAATGGTTTCTCTGGAAAGAACCGATCAACAGGCAGATAATTAAAGCTGTTGACTTCCCGAGGTCAACGGTGTTGTCACGGGGGATACGCTCAGTGAGTTAATGCAGCAGACAGGCCACTTTACAGATAGACAACACACATATTTTACCATTATGCCTTGAAAAATGCATCTTTGAATTTCTGTCAAATGATCACACAGTTGATTAACATTATTTTTAAGTAATTACTTAAAAGACAACTATATGTTCGTGACACTAGCATTCATTTGAGCCTGAGCTTTCCTCTGCTCTTTCTCCATTTAAAACATGATTTTCATACATTAACTATTTCCCTCTTCCCAAGTTACTGCGACGCTTTCTATCTGCAGAGACGAAATGTCTGTAAAAGCTTTCACTTTAGACTCGGGAGCTACTGATTGGGCAGCAAGTGAGTCATCCAAGCATCAAGTCACTCATGCATCACCAGAGCCTAAGAGAGCCTCTTGAACTATTTGAGGCCTGTGCAGACTTAAATGCTTCAGAAGGGGGGAATAAGCTGGAGCTACAGGCATGCAGTGCACACCATAAAGCTTAGTTAGAATATGGAGTTTTTCTTCCGCTTGGATGGCAAAGCTCAAATATTGTCATCACCAGAAGAAACTGGTCTGTCACATCACTGGATTTCATTAAAATTCTATAAAAGCCAACTGTTTTCACATCAGTTTAGAAAGATCTAAAAGACGATGATTTAGAAAACTTAGAGTTTTTTTTTTTCTTATCATTTTTCAATTTGGTGTCCAATTATATCCATTAATTATGGACAAACAGTCCAGTCTTGCCTCAAAGTCTTTCTGAAATTAATTTACTCTAAATTTCCTTCCTTTCACCCTCTGTTAAAATGATAAATCCTGACATTAGAAGACAATTTATTTCTGAAAGTCTTCAATTTTCCGAATTTTGAATCATCTAAATAAAAAAAGAATTTTTGGAAGTTGTATTATCAACTCAGGCACACAGGCAGGCTAGAAAGGCTGGCCAAAGCTACCATGTTCTCTCAGAACACTGGCATTGCTCAGCTACTGCTGGAGAGGGAAAGCAACCTATCCTCCAAGACTGACAATGCTTCATCATGAATCATGGCACGCACTGACCAATAAGCTCCTCTCCACTTTCTTACAGTTTAATTTTTTTTGCTCTGTTATTCAGACTGTTTCTAGCAATTAAATATTTCATTCACTGTCCTTCGTCCATCTCCTCCACTCTCTGTTTTATTCCATTGCTTTGCTTCCACCACCCTTCCACCCCTTACTTCTTTTCTCTGTATTAGGAGAGGAATGTAAAAAAAAATAATCTGAAAATCGTGATTGTGCCGTCCTCCCCACTCCAAAGAGTGCTCTATTAAATAATACAAGTGAGGCTGGTCTTATCGCAAAGCATCGCTGCAACATGTTACTGTGTGTTTGAGAGCATGAGTCTGAGGAGTGGGGGTGGATTACTGGCTTAGTGGTTTTGGCCAGGTTAAAGTGAAACAGGCCTGAAAGGCTCTTAGTGAAGATTACCCCAGGTGCTAAAAATAGTCATTTTGACCCAATATGAATATAAAACTGAAAGTGATAAAAGTGTTGTGTCTGGCCAGAGAAGACTTCTATCTGATCTTTGTGTGGGGTGTCTCAGTTATGCAAATACACACAAGCACACATCAGTGGCTCTGGTGTGATGACAAAGATAGCTATGCTCTGGGGGATGTGGGATCAGCTAGGGGCAGCAGCACCAAACCATGCCTCAATCAGCAGCAGTGGCCCACTGGGACGATGCTTAGAGTGTGTGTGAGTGTGTGACGGAGCTAGACAGACAGCCAAGCAGCTACCACCAGACCAAAAGATGTTCCTTTGCTCTTTTTCCACATATTTCCTGAAGGGACTTTTTTTCTTTTCTTTTTTTGGCTTCATCCACCCGGCTGCTTACTATACTTCTTTCCCCCCCTTCTTCCTCCCAGCCATTCTTTCCAGAAGCAACTATTGTAGGCCAGAATATATTTGTTTAGCCACTGATGCTCCAACTTTCCATCAGCCAAGAACAAATGCTTTGCCTTAGGAGTGAAAAGACGGAGGGAAGTGGGGGTGGTGAGGGAGCCCACAGCGGGTTGAGAGCTCTTGTTGTGGAGAGGATCTGACAGACGCTCCAAGATGACACAGGCTTGGACAGACGATGTCTGCATCTCTCTGCTGTACATCTGCGCCTATTTGTCTACACTCCCTTTCATTTTCGTATGTTGATGCAGCATAGCTGCAGGTCTGAAAGCGCGCTCTGACAGCGTTGGAGGATTTCTTCCATCAGACAGTGCAAACAACGTATCAGCACAGTAGAACAGAGGGGGGAACTTTAGAAGGGGAAAGTGTGGTGTATTCTAATAAGGCTCACATGAGAAAATCATATTATACAGTAGAATATGATAATTCATACACCCTATCCTGGTGCAGTGAACTGGTGCGGGTGGTGTACTCTCAAATGTCAGCATAAATTTGCAAAATAAACGCAACTGGCATTCAGCAGGGAGTAGGAGAAGGAACAATAAGGGTTTCTGCTGTTTGTGTGTGTGTATTTGTGTGTGTGTGTGTGGGCATGACAATCCGTCTCAGAGGATGTGTGACTTTCCGCACACTTCTGTTTCAGCTTCCAGGAGCTACAGTATATCACCAACAAACGTGTGAGTTAATCTGTGTTTGCGCGTGTTTGCAGGAAACGCAGAGCTGCTTGAGGAAAAACATTTCATTACAGCATGTTTTATCAAAGCCTCCTAAACACGACCCAATCAATCCAATCTGCCTTTACTTAAGAATAAGCACCCGTGCATCTGTCCAATAAGGCGCAGAACAAGTAAAGCAAAGCATCGTAATGCCTTCTGAAGACTGATGCCATCACGTACAACATTCTGTGGAGTGATAGAAAGAGTTTTCACAATTAAAGACAAACATATGTGAGCTCACATGTGTACACTCGCTGCATGTCCAATGTCAGAGTAATGCTTTAAGCCTTGGCATCTTATTTTACTACCTACTAAGCCTACAACCTTTTACTTCCAATCCATGGGCTTTGGTTTGGGCTGGCTTAAGTCCAAGCTTCTCCTTGTCTATGTGACTGACTGTTTCACTACCCATCTGTCCCCAAACCTCGCTATCTGTCTGTTCTTGTCATTTATCTGCCTTTTCTGTCAGTTCACCTCTCATTCTTTCAGCCTTGTCTATCTGGTCTTGTCCCTGTGTTCCACCTTTGCATCTATTATAGACGCACCTCACAAAAGGACACGTAGAGCAGTGACAGCATGCCAACATGTAAAATGAGCCCCAGTTTTCTTTCAGAATCATGTACACTAACTCAAAGACTACAACAGCTGTATATTCCTTAGTGTGTATATCGAGCACACTCAGATCCTGGTGTGACCCCCATGAGGATGTCGGCATCGGAATCCAAATAAGCCAAAACTTAGGATACACTTTTCCATCAATCAAATGGTTGAAGTTTGACATGAAATCGGAGAGGAGACCTGTGGTTAGAAAGACTTTGGGTCACACTTCTATGCTGTTATCTTTGGCAGTACACTGGGAACTTATTGGACTAACTAACCCTTAACAACTGCAGCTCAAAATAGACTGGCCTGTCACGGTCGGCCCGTTTTGAAGAGGTGTCAAGCATGCCGAGCTAGGACAGATAGCAACTATGGGTGTGTGTGTTTCTGTGTGCTAAAAGATGGGGCGCGGGGGGTGTATCATTCTCCACATTTTGTGTCAGGGACAGTTGGGAGAGTGGCAGGGAATGCAACTAAAGGCCAGCCAGGGGACAGTCTGTGATCTGAGGCTGTATGCTGTTTACAGAACGCACATGTTAACAATTTCCATTGACCCTGTTTGTGGTCAGAAAACTTTCTCTACAGCAAAGACAATATTTTTAGGTCTAACTTTACTGCATAACCAAGCCAAAAAATAGTTGTCATGATCTGATATGGAATTGCAACCGAATACAAGCCCATAGAACAAGCAAAACAGCAGGTGTTTGTCTTTCTGTCAAAGCTGCAAATCATTTCAGCTGTGGACTTAACCAGTGACTGCAGGTTCAAACTTCCAAAGAGCAAAGTGTTTGAAGGGGGACTTTAAAATGAGGGGCCTTAGTGTGACAGCTGCACCCAGCTGTTCCACATGTTACTAAAAGCATCTTTGAAAATTCACTACCTTCTGAAATTTAAAGTACAACTATATTGTAAGAGTAGACTGGAAGCAACAACAAACAAAAAAAATGCATATATACTCTTGCTTATTTTAAAGCTGGCTACTTATTAACACTTTCTATAATCTTCAACTTCTGTAGGGATGTGCTTCTGTTCTGTGCAGAGGCCAATCACTGGGCTGCAGGAAAGCTACAGCTTCAGCCTTCTGATCCTTGCCAAGCAAGCAGCAAACTTTCCTCTGTCAGATTAAGCAGGATTAGCTTCGTCCTGCAGTATGATGAACTGTGAACTTCATGTGGTGAGTGGTAACTTACCAAAGATGGAGAGAGAAAAAAAAACTGTGATCAGGAAAATGCATGACTTCCTTTGAAACCCCAGTTTTCACAACTTAATTAGATGCCTCTTCATGCCCTCTACAGCATTACAATAGCTGCTGGTTTGTTAAAGTGTGTTAACACATCACCAACTTTCTGCAATGAACTGTATTCATGTGGATGCAAACACGTGCTCTCTGAGAATGTGCATATGCAGCTGGACGTTGCAGGCTCAGTTCCATTTTGCAAGTCACACAAAGCTTCATGCTCAGAGCTACTTCCTTCGTCAGGGTCCGCGGTGGATACTAACTTCCATTGTGTTTTAAAACGACACACATACACACATGCACATAAATACACTCTTCATTGGTATTTTTATCCATCCCCAGAGCCACTCAGTGGCTGCAAGCCATATCACTCTCAGACGACAGAGTAGCCACGGTCACACCAGCTAGTACTTAAGACCCCCCTTCTTTAGCGTGCACGTAGGTGTATGTGTGTGTACCAGGGTGGTCCACAGAAGTAGAATGTGATATAAAGAGACTCTAAAAAGATGGAGGTGACAAGGAGGAGGCAAAACATGGAAAGAATTTAGTCTGTTATCAACCGTTGCCTGCAAGACCACGGTGGATGCGCACACAGAAAAACACACAGCAGAGACCCTGGAATAGTAACTACATGACAAGACTGTCGGCAAGCACATGCACCGCCACCTCAGACAGGCCCATTTCTCCCGAGGCAAGTCTAAAGCAACCAATCTCAGCCTTTTCTTGTCTATCTCTGGCACTGATAAAGACTTATAATGAACCAGGGGCTGGAACTCACTCCCAAAACCGATGGCTTTATGGCCATGGCCAGATCATCACCCTCTGTGGACTTCGTTTACCACCCGGTGAGAACAGAAAGGGAGCGACAGAAGGAAAGAAAGGGATAGGAGGAGAGAGAGAAAGGACATAGAAGTGGGGCAAAGATTAAAGTTTTACACTCTAACCTTTGTGAAGCATGTTGCAATACAGCGGCCGTGTCCAGAATTTACTACGGATGCATTCTTTCAGATCTGTGCCGGATTACAGCCTTCAAGTAGAAATAAATGCTGAAAAGTTTTGATAAGGCAGCTTACCGACGAGGCTAGAAGCCAAGCGAGGGGACAAAGGTCCTCCTGGGCTTATCGGTCGTCACCTTATCTCAACTTTTGTACTTCGGCACAATGTAAAATCACGTTTGTAAACTGTACAGTTGTACAATTTGTTTGGTTCTCATTCAAGAATGTGATAAGATGTTGTGTTTGCTTTTACCCCATTTCATCTTTGCCCCCTTCAAACAATTAGATCTTTAACCAAGGGCCGTATCACTTATAAGCAGCTGCTTACAAGGTTGCAAATCAATAAATAGAGTAATTTATAACTTGAACTGTGAGCTTTACTTACCTCAAAAAGATTGGATGCCTCATTCCCATATTGAGTGGAAATTATCTCTGGTTGGTCACTGTACCATTTGAGGCCACCCAGGAAGCTGTCTGCATCCAAGTCACTGACATCCAGCTCTGAGAGGTCAAGTTCAGGGAGGTCTGGGCAGAGGGGCTGGTCTTCACCAACCAAGGCAGCACACTGGTGACAAACAAAACAGGGACGGTCAAACAAACATCACGTGTGTATCATATGTAGAACAAAACAGGAAAGTGTAGAGCCAGCTTGGAAACGATTGCAGACAGCAAAACTAAACAGAGTGGACAAAGAAGTGTCACAGCAGAAATGCAGTTCACAATCCCCCCCTCCCCCCAATATCATCATTTGACATCATGTGCAACTTTCATATGGAAAGATTTCAAATTAATCTATGACTTTTCTTACAACCAGCCAATTGATAATTAACAGAGAAGCAATTTGACAAGCTGTAGGTCAACTGGTTTAAGGATCAATGTACAAACGTGCAACCTGTTACCACTTAGTTTCTGTTCTACCTCCAGTACACTGTGTACACTACGAATGGTCCCTGCCTCCTTGCTACTAAATGCTGTCTGTTGACATTTTATTCACCAGCCTCTTTTATATAATCTAGCCAGTGTGTACTGTTTGTAGCAGCTGTTCCTGCTTCCTCTGCACACAAATCACCAGCTCTGGCCTGGCAGCAGGAGAGGATTGTGGATAGGAGCTGGAAAGGTGCCTTGATGAGTGGAAAGAGGAGGCAACAAGTTCAAATGGCTTCCTGTTTTTGCAGATCTATGTACAGTAAATAATACAGTCCTCTTCGGTGTGGAGCCTCCCAGCAGAAATGAGTCAAGCAGACCTTCAAGAACTTTAAGGCTTATAATCAGAGGTTAAATTGAAACCTGTGAATGCCATCATATCCAAGCCCGAGAAAGTAGTTTTATATCAAATAGTGATGATTTCACATGTGTGTGAGTCACTTGACAACACATGAGTGGTTTGATGGACGTATTGAGAAAGATATAAGATAGACATCCTCGGGCTAAGCCGAGAGGATATTTGTCCCGCACGCCGAGGAGGGTTGGAAGTCGGTTTCGACTCAGGGAAAAGCTGAGAGAAGGATGCTGTGTCAACTGAGAAAAACAGCCCAGACGTTGGTGTCACAGTTCATCAGTTCATGGATTTTACCAGCATAAATATACGATGACTTAAGATTACGATGAGACAAATCCGTTATGTTGCAAACGCAACAGGGAAGGGGGACATTCACTGCGTTGTAGGCTTCCCCCCGATGTGATCCACACGGACAAGACATGATATGACAAAACGGCAACAAAACTGGTCGGATGTCCAGAGACTGGACGTCCTATGCTCCATTATGTTACGAATTTCTTAGTAAACTAATGGAATAGCGCCGCCAGCCAGACAACCACGATGCACCACAGCGCTCCACTGATTTACGCACGCTTCGCGCAAAAAAGCACCTGCAAGGATGGTTATTAGAGGAAGTACCGTGGCTCTAATGGCAACATTCTTGTTTAAAGAGCAAGCTTTTAATGAGCAACCCTGCAAACGTTTCAAGGAATCGATCGGAAATAAGCCTCCAGAGTATACCCACATGTGTTGGGTTGCTGACAAACTGAACGCCATTGCAATGCAAACGGGGGAAACTCGCCTGACGCATACCTGGATTAAAGTGGCGTCTGAACTGAAAACACCGCCGCAATCTTTACATAGAAGCTGACAATAATTTGAGAGCAAAGTTCCTCTCTCCTCATCTGATTTCACAGCCAACATAATCACAAATTTGCAGCCAGACTGCAGTTATGTTATAGTTACTGTGAAACTGTCTGAAGCATCATGAATGCAGCTAAATAGTCTAGCAATGCATCGTCAGGTAGATCTATACCTTCGTAGCAAGCTGCATGGACTCAAACAATACAAAAAGAGGAACAAATAAGTGTCCACTTGATTTGGCTTATGTTGAGTCAGGTATGGTAAGATAAAAGGAGGGACTACTGAAACGAACGTGAGCCAAATACATATAAATACGTTCAAAAAGGAGTTAAATGAACATCGGAAAGACTTTGGCTGGATGCGATGTCGCTCTCCAGCCTGCGCTCCTTTAGTCGGGATGTTGGCACATAGTCGCAGCCGGCCGGTTTAGATCGTGATGCTCCTGCGCGGTGCCAGATAGCGGTGCCTCTGTGTGGAAAAACCTTTGCACTTGCCTTTGAAAACAACATGCGCTATCCCGGTACGACACATCAGAGGAATTATTATCGTGAGTGATTTTCATGCGTCAGCGCAATACCTGACTTTGAGACATGTCAGTCATTTCGCCATGAAAACCCCCCTTCTCTGCACAGGAGCGCGTCAACTCCGCGGCTGGAGAAGATTTCCCGTCAGCTTGCAAGCTCCGACTGAACAGATCCTACGAGGAAAGCGATGGTCCTGAGCCCCGTGCACGCATTACAACGAGTAACTGAGGTGAAAAGGAAGATTCCGCACATTCCCTCCACTTGTCATATATCCCCGATTTGTATATCCCTTGCATCCTTAACCGTGTCCAGACGCGCACTACACCAGCATGCCACAGACAGCACCGGCACAGGAGGAGGAGAGAGCGTAGACTTGTCCATTGCTCCGACAGGAAGGAGGGGGGGAAAAGTCCAGAGGGCTAGAAGAATAAAAGAAGTCTGCTTTTCAGATGCGCTCACCTCTAATTCTCTCCACACTGAGTCCTGATTACACCTGTCCCACGCCATCCAGCCACTGAATGACGGTCTGAGAAAGAAAAATGCAAAAAAGGGAAAAAAAGAAAAAAAAAAAAAGGAAAACAAATCAAGTAAAAAAGAAATCCACACACGCTTCCCACTCGCTCGCACACAGGCAACTGCTGCCCCTCGCCGAGAATGAACCGAGGGCACCTGTCTTACAACTGCTTTCCATCACATGACAAAGCTATTAAAAGTAGGCAGGGGAGTGACTCCGCGTCCACACCACTCGCCAGTGACGCGCGTTGAGCAGGCGGAGTCTGGTTGCGCACATAGTAAAATACTCACCGTGCATGGCAAAAAAGAGACTATATTAAAAAGCAGCTTATTGTCTGGCCATGTGCACATGATGCATGTTCAAACATAGCACACACATCCTGCTTATACGGTTGATTCAGCCATTTATGGAAACGAATACATTGATTTATATCTATACTTATGGAAAATACGGGTTTAAATGATCCATTAGTTAGATCAGTGCCTATAAGAATTCATTATGTTTGGTTCCAAACATGATGGAAAATCAGCTTGAGCTTTATTTTCCCCCCTTATACAAGTAGTATTTTGGTAAAGTTAGTAATACTAAAAGAGTTTATAAAAGAAATTTCTGTGAAAAGATTGCACCTGACAGGCTTCCTCCGCAAAAACACACAACAATTAGCTATTATGCAGGCACTGCTGGAAAGTAGGTGAAAAATTATGTCTTTCACCAAGTAAATCATCTCCGAGTTTTGGCGTCAGTAATCTATCAGCTTCCTGTGCTCTGAAACATCTACATTTCCGTTCAACAGAAGTAGTTTTCATCAAGAGAACAGGTTATTTTTCCCTGTTTTACCTCCATCCATGCCTGCAACCTACAAAAAAGAAAGAAAAAAAAGGAGGAAAGTAATTCAGCCCTCTGAGGGAGAATTTCTTTGTCTATTCAGAGAGAATAAAAAGGACAGGTGGCAGTATCAACCATGTATACAGTGTCAACAGGATGTGTATAGGCAACACAACCTCAGTGAAATAAAAACAAGAGATTTGTGGACATTTCAAACAGTATGCTTTTTCTATTGGGGGATGGGGGGTACAGGTATAAAGCAGGAATCTTTCCGTGTGAGTCATTGTCACATAGAGATATTCTTGGCAATCCAAAATGAGTTGTGAAATCAGATTATACTCCATCGCATGAGGTTGTGCACAAATAGTGCTTGTTAGAAATAATGACAGTAATTTTTCCTTGTGTGGACTTTGTGTCCATGAAATAACCAAGTTCAATTCTGACAATACATTTGTGTAATAAAAGACTCACTCCATGGAATATGCTAACCCCAATCCAATTTTTAGTCTTGTAAGCCTATTAAGTCCACCTGAGCATGCAAAGAGCAATTGTCTCCCTAAATTAGTGAACCACATACAGTAAGTCTCATTAAACACAAAATTGCACGGAAACCCATAAAAAGGTTCTGGGACTAGAAATATAAGTTGTACAGATTGTGTGCGAGCAAGCGGGCGTGTGCTCCCTCTGTGCCGTAAGGCATTAAATGAAAGTGTATGTGCTATGTTTATGGATATCTCGGGGCATTTGTACAACTAAATCCATACATCTGCTTCTCCATGCGTGCCCAGAGATGCCACCCAGAAAGCCAAGGCAAAACCTGATCGGAGCAGGTGGCGTGTGCAGTGACCTCACACAGCCCAGATGGACCAGCACTGCACAGATAGCAATATAGGGGCAACATGGGTGTCACATGGAGCTCAGCAGTAGTTGCTTTTGTGATTGTGGATTGAGATAAAATACCACGTAATAGCAGGTTTTAGTCATTCTTTGATGAGAAGGTCTATCTTTAACCTGCCTGACTCGGTGCAGATGGTATGGTATGTGTAGGTAACAGCATGCATATAGGTTACTAGGGAGATAGGGACTTCAAAGCATTGCAATGGAGACAGACTTTTGCCCCTACAAAATAAATAAGCAAATAAATACTCCTTGCAGGAGATGTATCCCAGTAAATAATATTTTGTCCTCTCCCTCTCCCTAAATTACAGTCACACGGCTTATCTGATTGTACTCTTCACGCCAATTAAGACAAAAGAAGCTAGATATAAATATAATGTTGTGATTCCTTCTCCTGAATGGCCTTTGGGTCTTTTTTTCCCCCCAGCAAACATTTTCCGCTGGAAGCTGGGTATATGTAGACGTTGAGATTTATAGATATTGGAGTAATGTCAAAATGGGGGTGGGGGATGGGGGGTGGGGGTTCAACAACCCCATTGAAGCACAAGTAATCTTTAAAATGCCACAGCTTTTATTTCAGTTGCACAAAGCTGATCATGAATGACTAAGAACGAGGAGACTGGACAGGATGAGAAATATGTTGTTTAGCAGTGCCAGCGTAAGAGGATAGTGAGGGCAAACTACTTTACTGTACGTTCGATCATGCGGCTCCCACAAATGCCCTCAGGTTTTTCTTTCACACTGGCAATACATGTATCCACTTACATAGATATCACCTCCGAAGGGGGCTGAATATATGGGATAGGGTGTGAAAATGAGTTTGCACTCATTTCATGCATGTTGTTGTAATGTTTGAATGGATCCGGACTTTGCAGCCGTCTTTTTTAAGGCTGTTAATTCTGCAAATCGGTTTATAACTTCCCCAAATACAGTTAACATAAAACCATTTGAAAATCAGTCATTCAAAGCAACATTTGACGGAAGGAATACAACAACACGCAGACGGAAACGCGGTTATTAAGGCAGTTTTTTTTTTTACAAAGAGTTAGTTGACAAGTGGAGTTACGGAAGCCAAAACAAGGCTAATTCACTGATAATTATCTTTGTTTAAATATGAAGCATGCCATGACTCATAGCACAGAGTCTCTTATTTGCATTTCTGGTCTTATCATATGTATTAACATTCCCATTAATAAGAATTTGTATCAATCCTGTAGAAATGATTAGTTAAATTCAGAAATGTAATATTTCTTTCTTAAACAGTATGTGTATCGACACTCCATCCATTCTTAAGTGGCTGTGTCTTGTTTTGCTTTTTCCATAAATTGTGTCACCAGCCCTCTGAGAGTGTGTTGCTGCGCAGCGTGTGGGAGATGATTCATATCACTTTGTTGCATGTCATTGCTCCCAACAGAATCCATCCTAGCATCTGGCCATTTTAATACATGGTGGCTGGATTCATGAGAATTAATTGAGGGCAGAGGTAAAACCGAGTGCTACATCTATTCATGTATCCTTCAGAACTGTAATAAGACAGTTTATGCTTCGTTGTCTGGGTTGTCGCTTGATGTGCTTTCAAATCGTTGGCATATGGGTCATTTTTCCTCTTGATATGTCATCTTGTTTTCTCCTTTTATTTAGACAGGAAATGGTTTCTCAGTAATCTGATGGTCAGTAAAAGTGCCCTTTATTAAACTACATCATCTGACACATTAAAACTAGTTTGTATGTATGAATACTAATGTTTGCTGTTGATTTCTATCTTTCAGTGTCACAAAAAACATTTCTTACAATCATTATACAGTTCCTTTGCCTCCATAGGTTCATAACTCCTACAAGGTAACCAGCATGATGCCTCAAATTATGCCAGCAATCAGCCTTTGACATACAGTAAGCTGGTGTATTCTTCCCTTGTGAAGATTTTACATAGCCTCTCTTTGTAGTGCCCTTCAGAGAACCCGTTGCCTTGCCGCCCTGCGTGCAAGCGTGTAATCCGTTCCATCAATGAACTCCACTGTGTCATTTAGCCGCTCTCAGGATGGTGGCTACTTTCCCCGCAGAGAGTCCGGCCCACTATATTAAAGCAAATGGCGTGAAGAGGCTAGGGCCAGTTAGCCATGGCTGAGGCTTGGAACTGAAAATAGCATCAAGCCCATGCAGGGGGTGGTAAACACAAAAAGGTGCCTGGGGCGCAACACAGGACCACCCTCCCCTCTTTGTACTCCAGCTCTGTTTTGGGAAAGCTGTGAAAAAGCGTTACCCTAACACCGCCCCCACCCTTTCCTTTTTCTCTTCAGTTGAATATTATCACATGGTGAAGTGAGTTGTAGTCTCCTGTTGGGGCCATGTGTTGGAGGGTTGTTGTTGGGCTTGTTTAAGATTGCCAGTGAGTCATGGAAAATGCATGCAGTGGCGAAGAGAGGAGCAGGACTGGTGTGTAACGCATCTTGGTGGAGCCTAAACTAGTGCTTTGGGTAGGGAATTGAGATGCATGTTTTGTTTTGCTTGGGCGTTTCAGTCCAAAGGAATATTAAAATTTATGGACCATGAGGGTTTGGGATGCAAATGAACACACATAAACAAGGCTGGTACACTCCTGGTGCTTTAAAATGCTGCAAATCTTTACTTTGAAACTGCTGTAAAATTCAAACAGATGCCACATGCCCGGCAAGGTAACTGGAGGACATGAGTGGTACTTTGTAGAAGAGATGTTGCAAAATCGACATGAAAATAGCTAAACTTGGTCAGTTAAAAGTCTTGGCTTGCAAAAAAATCTAAAACAAAACAAACAAACAAAAAAAACAAAGAAAACATTTTGAGGGACTCTCAAAATAAGAATCGAAAAATTCTATTTTCTCTTTGCTGGATCTTGATTGGATGGAATTCTCTGCCTTTTCACATAGAAACCATTTCAAACCAAAAGTAAAGAGGAGTAGAAAACTAAATTAACTCTCAGATGTGAAAACTACATTATTGAGATCTCATCAGTAGCCACTGGCAAAATTAGGTGCATTTCTCTGCAAACTGCAAAAACCTCCTGTGAGACACAAGGAGGGCCCAAAGCACAACAGATGTTGCTTGACTTTTAAAATAACAGAGGCAGCGCTGAATACCTTGACAGCACTGTCCTTATGTACTCTTAGCACTGGAGAAGTGCCAGGGAAGAATTAGGTCAGCTAAAGTGCATTGTGCCTGGTGGAACTCCACGTTAAAACAGCATCAAGGGAGAGATGAAGGTTGGAGGTGGGGGGATGTTTAGTGGCACACAGGTAGAAATTTCTGGAGCAGCACAACCTGTTTTTTTCTCTCTCTCTCTCTCTCTCTCTCTTTTATTCTTGTATCATGGAAACGTGAACAGAAACGTTACACCCCTGAGTCCAAGCTGCAGCCTAATTATTTTCAGCAATGAAAAGAGAAGGAAAAGGGGACTGAGAGAGGAGAAAAATGCATGTGAATTGCAATTCTTTCATACAGCCTGCATACGGGGTGTATAACCACAAGCCTGAAAAAATCCTTACAGCACAATAAAACTGATTGTATCATCACCTTTTTTCCCCTTACAGGCTGCATTTCTACTACTCTTCACATCACCTAAAAGGAACATGTACTGCTGAAGTACACTGTGATGGAAAGAAGAAGAAGAAAAAAAGGCAGACCAGGAACGAGAGCAAAGAGAAGGCACAGTCAATACCCATTTTTGCCAAGACATCCTAGTGAAAAAGAGCAAAGAGACAAAAGGAGCAGATGGATGGAGATGGAGCTAATACTGAAAGAGAGTGTGACAGGGTGCAACAAAAGCAAGAGGGAGCTGCTGTGAGTGATAGAAAGAGTTGGACAAAGATGGGACATGAATTAGAGTCAGACATGGAAGGAGAGGAATGAAGATGGCAGCTGAATACAGGAATGATTAGGGACAGGAAGTGTCGGGTTTAACGAAAGGGTTGGAAAGATGGGAGGTTAGAAACCACCTTGCTATGCTCCGAGGCTGTTCTGTCTCTCATCTTAGAAATAACCCATATTACTCTCTCCTATGGGGATGACACCAGTCCCCTGCCTGCTTCTCAGTGCCAGTCCAACTGCATTCACTATCTAAGTGTTAATCTAATTGTTACCACCTTCCCATCTCGCATATTCTAGTCATGGTCTGCGATCTTTCTGCTTACGATAGGTATCTAGCAGACACGTTATACCTATTCATTTACAGGAGGGGCTAGAGTTTCACACACAGACATACATACAAACCTTCCTGCTGCCAACATGAACCCATTGCCCCCTACGACTATCGCATCCTGGACACAAAATTGAGTAGCGAATGCAAATTCCTCTTGGTGATAACAACCGTGATTGATAACGAGATGAGGTATTGAAGATGTCAGAAAATAAACAGCAGAAATGTGATTTTAACTGGATGTGATATTTAAATGACTTGGCAGCCATCCATCAACACAAGAATGTGTGTAAGCATCTTTTACAATGTGCTGAGCAATAATTCTCGCTTTTCCTTTTGGGTAAGCCACCTCATTAGTTTCTGGCAGATGCTTCTTTTCTTTTTTACCTCCCGGTTCAACATTGTTATGCTTTAACTCATTTCCACTATCTGGAAATAATAAAATGATTTCCATAACTTACTTTCACCATATCTGATTATCAGTGGCTGAAGAGTAAGATGGACCAGGAGGCAATCATTCAACCAAGCCCCCCTGTTCACGAACCCTTCTTCAGGTCCAGTTCGCAATCCCCTGTTGTGCATTTTAGTGCTGTGTGTCCACTGGGACCATCATCACTGCCACAATAAACAAGATAAATCAGCACTGGCATTGGGCACTTTGGTCCAGATGACGCGTGTAATTAAGGAGTAATTGGCATGTCATCTGTACATGAGGAAATATGACATGCAAGAGCCAGATGCAAACACTATGGAGCCCTACAACAAGCACTGCTCCAACAACTGTGTCCTCAAAGGCTTTTTGAAGAGGGATAACTTCCTTTGCACTGCTGACACTTTCACTTCCTTAACGTCTTTACTCACTCTGCAAACTCTGTTGCATTATAATTCACTTGCCTATTCATTTATTTACATGCTAACACATTTAAACACTAATTTGCTAACTTATTCATTTATTTACATGCTAACCCACTTACTGCCGCTTGCATTCAGCAACTTATTCATTTATCCACATCCAGGATGACACAGCTGCTTTCTCAAATATTCATTTATGCATGTGGGAAGTCACTTAAATTATTACTTGTTTAATTAAGAAGCTCTGCTTTTTCTCTTCACGCTAAATGATGGGTTTCTGCAGCTTTGTACACAGCGAAGCTGCATACAATAGATGGCCAAGAGGCCAATCCATGTCTTTGGACAGGCTGGTTGTAACAATATGTACAAACTGCCTTAACTGCTACTTGTAAACATAAAGCACAATCTGATTGTATTGCTTGTGTAGTTTATATTAGGATGAACCAGTGTTTTAAAAAATAAATATAAACAATAAGTACAGCATCTCTTTAAATTAATGTACCTCTCGATAATCAGAGGTGTGCCATATAAAACAGCTGTTCTGAGTCATGTGATCTGCGTTTGTGAAGGAATTTGAAACATTGACCACCAGAACAAAAGAAAGTCTCAACTTAACTTAAATAAAGTTTGGGTGTGGAGATGTCTATGGGAAAGGTTGAGCTTGGCAGGGAACGAGGTCAGCCATGCACTTGGCTGCTAACCCCAGATAGCTGCTGGTTAATTTGCAGTATGCTCTCAATCGCACCAGAAAGCCCAGAGCCATGCTGAGGAGAGAGAGGGTGGCCATAACGGAAAGCAAACGGCTCATAGAGATATCCCAGTTGTTTTTCATCACATCAATTTCACGCCTGCGCCGCCAATTCTTCAGAAATGTGACAAGATGGGGAAGGAAAAGAGAGAGTGGGAGGGGGTAAAAGGGATGCAGGAGATAGGAAGAGAGAGGAAGAAAACAATGAGTTTGGAGATACATGAAGCTGGCAATGTTAATATAAACGCCTGTTCCGGGTGCAAGTGATTGCTGTCAGAGCTGTCTTGTGAGCAAACAAATGAAAAACATCTCTAAAACTAATATCTTCACTGACAGTTTGCCTACTTCTCAATTTACTGATGCAACACAGGATTTCTTCCAGCAATTCAGTGTGGTATTTCTGCTTGTGCTATAATTGAGGGATTTTTTCTCTTTACCTTTAGTTCCATATTTTTTCTCACATCCTCATAAAAACCTTGTGTTGTAGCTTTGCAGAAACTGAGACATTGTGTTTTGTTAGCAAACAGTAAAATATGTTCCGTATATAATAAATAATCCACCCTCTGTTACTCGCACAAAATCATCCACAGGTAACATTTTTTCTCTTTTTATTAAACATAACTTATCTAATGCAGTGTCAAAGAATAAGTACATAAATTCTTTAAATGAAATTCACAGTCAGGCCTCCAAGGAAAAGTACCCAGTCCACCAAAAAATTCCACTAAATTTTAAAAGGTGTTGCAGCTAGAACAAAGTTTTATCTGCGGCACACACATGTCTGTTTATATAAGCAGAGATAGCAGATATTTAACCTGAGAATTGCTTTATGGCCTCCTGGCTAAATAGATTTTATAGCAGTTTGCATAACTCCTGTCTTTCATCTGTGGCAAGCTGTGCAGGACGCAAGATTGCGACTCAGTAGTAAGAATCAACTGATATAGCACCGCATTGAAGGCCTCCGCAGGAGGGGACTATAATTAAAAATGGGAATGTGCAATTAAAGATATATTAAAAAAAACTCTTTAAATGAGAAAAGCTACTTAATTTTATGTAAATACAGGAGTCATGTAGATAAACAGCAGGAAGCGCAAACCTGTTTAAAAACTTTTGTTTCTACTAAGAAACGGATGGGGATCCTGCATGGGAGGGGGACAGTCAACAAGACTCCAACTCATTGGACAATCCTTTAGCCAACATAATTAATGGCTGCACATTTTTAATTACCCCTATGCGGCAGTAGACACTCCAGCTTTTGTTTATCGAGCCCCACTGATACCCATATTAACAAAGTTAGGTTAATGATAGAGGTATTTTACTTAATAGCATTTTTATTACTCCCGCTAAGAATGAAGCAATTAATTAACAATGGACGAATTAAGATCCCCTCCTGTAATGGCCTACCAACGCAGGACATCATTACCAATCGTCAAAATAATTCATAAAGTGATGACTCAGGTGGCAGGACAGTTAGAGTGAAAAATGAATATTCCCCGGCATATGTCTGATTTTTCATTTTAGAATGGAATAAATTATGGATTCGGTCTGTCAGTGGACATGTTGGTGGTGCTGCATGCAGAGTGAGCCCCAGGATCAAAGATGTAGAGCGAAGTCACAGATGTGACAAGGATTTTCCAGGGGGGGGGGGGGATTCTTGGCACATGATATGAACAGGTAACTATTATTTAAAGAGATAAAGAAAGTGAATTAAAGGTGCACAGAACAACTACAAAAGAGTAAGAGATGGAAAAGTGAGGGAAAGCTGGAAATGTTCAAGAAATGACATCGAATAATGGACCTGAAAGATATATATGAAAGCGCATAATCTTTTAAGCTTGCATTTGAAGGTAATCTCCCATTAAAGAACACTAGCTATTCCTTTGTTGAGGAGAAATGCAAAGACAGCAGAACAGATGGGGGCTATTGGTGTGACTTTGAATAGAGGAAAGAGTGAAATGGCAAAAGATGCATTTTCTTAACTGTCGGACTTGTGTGGTGAATTCTCCAATTCCCCCCAAAAAATACTTGGTGGCTGGTGAGAAATAAAAATCCCACACCCCAAACCTCCCACCACATGCACACACTGAGCCAAAGCACACATGCAACAAAGAGGCAGAGATTAAAGCATTAATTCAGGGAGAGGGAATGGAATCCTGGCATAAATTTAAAATGAATGTTTTGGGGATATCTTCTCCATTGCACTCCATATACAAATGGAAATCAGGGTCACACCCTGTATCCTGCAACATGTAAGACTCTAAACTCTTGTTTTTCTTTGATAAGCTTTGGGTGTGTGTGTGTTTATGGTGACAACAGGTTCACTCGTGGATATAAACATGGAAATATACCAAATCATCCATGTGCATGTGTGCATATTTGTGCGTGAGGACATAAATGTGACTATTACCATGTCAGACAGTGTGTTTCAGCCTGCACCGTCTGCTTAAAAAACCCTAGGAGAAATCTTTATGTGTCTGCGATGCGGGATGATCTTTACCAACACCAGCTTTCTCTCTGCTTCACATTGGATACCAGCTGGTGGGCACTGGGGCGCCACATTGTATCATGCCAGTGTCACAAACGAAAACATATAGAAAACTATTCTGGCAGCCTCCAGTCCTCATTAAAAATGCACCAACGCTGAACGCTTCCATTAATTTAAGCATGCTGTATTTAGTGAGTGTAGCCTCGTGTACAGTCTATAAAACACAGCAATTAAAACAGGTACTTTTGGCTTCATCAAGGCTTAGCCGGGTGTAATGGGCCAGAAATGTGAAAAATACCTCAAGCAGCCGAGGCCCCATGTGAGAGCAGCCAGAAGGCTACACATTGCACAAAGTTAGATATGAAAGAAGCAAATGATCTAATCTTGCTCCGGCCTGATAATGGAAAAAAAAAAAAAAAATCTGTTAATGTTCTTGTTTCGGTGTTTAGATAATGATCTTGGAGGTATCAATTCTTATTTCATGACATCAGTCATTCCAATATAAAACAGAAAATAAAGGTATCATTGGAGGAAAATAAAGTATCTTTAGTCAAATATAGCGTAAATGCATGTGCGCAGGTGTGATATATAACCATGTATTAACATGCATGACCCCAGGGATGACAAAAAAAAGTAGCTTATTTCTGTTAGAACCCATTCTGTTGTAAAGGTTGAGGTCACTGGTAAACAGCATCTGTCATGACATAATTATTACTGTTGTATGAACTCACAGCAGGGGGTTCAAGGAGAAGTGCTACGATGCAGACCTTCAAGAATGCTTTCATGAAACCCGAGTAGGTTACACTGTGGAGAAATCACATGTGCAGCAGACCCTCTAAGACTTTGATGACTGCTCAAAGGGAAGGAGAGAATAGCTCACAACGGCTTGCCCTTAGCAACAACTCTTTTCTTTTCAACTGAGCAGCAGCTCAAACACATAACTAGGTCTGATTTATAGCTTTTTACTCAAGTAAAAGTCCAAATATAGGAGTCATTTTAGGTTACAAAGTGTTTCTTTTTATGTTATTTCTTTAGATCGTGGTGGTTGGGCAGATGGTTGGGTCGTTTACAACCATTGGCATAAAAAGGATTCCAGTTTGTGGGGATGCTGGGTGACAATTTTTTTGCTCTTCAAATGAACTTCTGAAGAATATCAACGTGGAAGCAGAAGGCAGAAGGGTTGAGACTGATAATAGAAGAGCATTTGTAAAGCATGCAACGGCAGTCACTTAACAATTCCTGACAAGCAATTATATTTTCATGCATATTCCAGACAACGAGGGACATTAGACACACATATGGACAACACAGAAAAACGTGTTTATAATGACTGGGTACATTGCCAACATGGTAACATTACAGTTGAGACAGGAAAAGGAACAGATGAGGAAAGGAGATCCCCTAAACAGTAAGGTGAGTGCGAACCATCTCCTGATTTCAGAACATGCTGGAAGAAGTCCCGTATAAACAAGTGTGGGTTACTGTGTCACTTTGTGTTCTTGTTAGTCATCCTGTGAGTAAAGTAGACTCAGCTTTGTAAAGCTGTTCACATTTCCATACCCTAATAATGATTACCCTTTATTTACCCTCTGCCCCACAGGCATCTGGAGTAAGTAGGCCATGAATATAACTGCATCCATTCTTAGATGTGATTTCACATCAGGAGGTGGCCACATGGTATGGAAGATAAATCATTTTCTAAAGATATATATTAATTTGTGTGTGTGTTTTGCCAAATAAGATAAGGAGGCAACTTAGTTCACTGTTGTTTACAAGTGTCCTTTTTATGAATTTTATTTATGGTGGATCATGACCTCGAATAAGATTATTTAGTCAATAACATGAATTCACCAAATTGCAGTTTGCTGATAAGACCACACCGCAGAACTGTTTCATAATAAATACTTCCGATGGATAATGAAACTGGGGCGTGATTATGTTTAACAGTAAAACTGTAACGTCTAACTGCTGCATAATGACTAATGGCAGTGTGATTTTAATGACTGCTCCTGCTGCTGCCATGCACTAATTCAAAAATGATTAGTTACTTCCTTTCCTTTCCTGGAGAGAAATGTGTGCAATCAAATGTGGGAGCATGATAGTACATTGGGGTAACTGAGGTGGCCAATTATCAACTGACCACCCTGAGCTAATGAGAAAAATGACAATATTGAAGGATTGTCTAAAGGACTTTGTGGTGTTTAAGCAAGTTGACATGTTTCTGAGTTGAAAAAATGAATTAAAAACATATTTAAAAACTAGAATTTCCCCTACTGCAACTTTAAATCTACCAGTGTAACATGAGTTTAACACTGACAAAGAGAAATGCATAGAAGAAAAAGGTTTTCACGCTTTCCACTAAATGTAGACATCACCTCGACTCATTCTGTCCATCAGGTTTTAGGATGTGTTGCACCCTACAGTTCAGCATCTGCTATGGCTTAAAAATCAACTAACTTTTTATTTACTGCTTTTCTTCCCTTAGATTAATTATCTTTAGAAATAGTGGCCATTCTTACATGAGTTTTAATTCCTATTTAATTCTAAATAAAAGGTTATATCTGCTTTAAGCTGATGAAAAATTACCATGTAAACATTTAATTCAGAATTAAAATTGACAATTCAAAATTAAACTTAAATCCGAAGAAAGATGCTGGTTTATTCCTCTTTTAAATCCAAACTGATTAATTCCTATATCATTTCACTTGTAAGGTGCATGCTCTTTACCTATGCATATGTTTAGATTGTACTTTAAAGTTATAATTAAAATCAAACAGAAACAATGCCTATGCATCGCTTCCGATGGCTAGGGCTATATCCCCGAATGCCCCCAATCCTCCAAATCCCCAATCCTTGAATAGACACAATACAATAATATAAAGCCGCACATGTTCAGTCACAAAGCTTAACCAGCGTGGAGTGGCATTAGGACAGGATACATCCTGAAGTCATGAACTTTTATTTGCACTTGATTGGAGGTCAATGAAAGAAATAGTTCCAGAGATATAGCCAGAAAATCAGATTTTTCGTGCATAAATCGTCACCTGGTTGGGAAACCATAAGTTTGATAAGGGTGAAATTCAATACAGATCGTCCTCTTGGGGACCTAAACAGGTATACTGAACATATATGATGCAAATGTTCTCTCCAGATTATTCTGTGAAGTCTCTGTAGGTGTGTGATCTAAGGCTGAAATTGAGTTTGTTTTATGTAGGAATTTGGACTAACTAAATAAACTAAAATAGGTTTGTAATGGGATTTTCATGGAACACACTTAATTCTTTCTTTCACATTTCTCCCCATCTCATTATTTGACACCCATCTACCTTTAGAAAATGTGCCATTTTCTGCTTTAAAGGCAAAATTAAACTTTATTTAATGTGGGTTGTATGTCTGCCTCCTGTAGCCGACATTATTCCATGGACATTGATAATAATTTGCCTGAAAGTAATTAACTGTGCCTGTCTCAGATGAACTTGTAACTAAATCTAGTGTCAGAACTCTGCCCCGAACATGCCTCAAATTTCAATGTCTTTTTTTGGGATGGCTTTCAGGAACTGAACTTATTTACCCATAAAAGCTATGTCTATGGATGTTTTGTGTTTGGTAAGCAGCCCCTCTTTCAAACCAATGTTTGATTAGTCTGTTCTGCCCTGCTGTAATAATAAGTAGCAACCAGAACTTGCAGTAAATACACTACCATTTTAGCTTGGTCACCTGCAACATCAACCTGCTTCTACGCTATTTTCTGTACAAATGAGGAATTACAGTGTGATTTCTTTGCCGTGTAACAGGTTTTGGGTTTGGGAATTGAGATCTGGAATTTGTTGAGGCATGAAAAAGACAATAAATGTGTCTTATGTGTTTTTTCTCTTATGTTCCCCCACAGCAAATCTCTTCTGGGACTGCCAAGCTCATACAGCAACTGTTCCTCAACCATTTTCACATTCAGTTAGCCCAGGCTGGGGCAAGGCAATTTGGCTCTCAGGCCATCTATGCAGTTCCTTGTCTGGGAATGGATTTAGTGATTCTGATCTTTTTTTGTCCTCGTGCTCTTTGTCTCCATTGTGAAGACTCAGGAATAGGAGAGACAGAGAAAAAGGCGTTAGAAAAAAAAAAAAAAAACAAGTTTGACCGAAGCCGAGTCAATTATCTCCCAGGTGTTTGACTGAAGTGATTGTAAGCGATCACGGCAGTTCCCACGAGCCCTGGACTGAGACTGGCTGGAATTAGCCATGAACAAAACCCAATTCAGCAGAAGTGAAGAAACAGCAGTTTTGAATAAAACCAGGGAGAGAATGCAAAAGAAAAGGTTCCCTGCAGAAGATATAGTCGAATCTTGGCTCCTTTTTTCTCTCTTCCTCCATTCCCCTGTTACACACAGCCTATCATATAGCCTTGTCTTTTAAACAAACTGAGTCTGGAATTGCGTCGATGGCGCTTCCAATACCTTATTGTGCAGAGGTTAATTACTGGCAAGGCATGAGAAAATTACATTCTCAAAATAAAGTGTTATGATTGGCTCTTCTGCTGGCTATTTTAAGTCATGCATGGTTTTCATAAGATAGCTGGGAAACCAGATTTTTAAACTTGTTCGATATCAAGTAACCTTGTTTCAAGTCCTCTATTAAAGCCACTATTCTGACTTGCAAATTACCTTTCTTTCCCAAGACCCAAACACTATTTCCTCACGAAGATTAAGTTATAGCCTGTACATGAGTGCACATAGTGTTGTAACACTGGACACTTTTCCATTGATAGCAGAGAATTTTCTGATGTCTTCTCACATCTCTTCCTGAGAGAATTCAGTCATGCTGAAGGGCAGCATTTATGTACAGGGAGCATACTGTAGAAGCTGACATTTAGAAATGAAGGGTGAAGGGGGGGGGGGGGGGGAGTGGTATCTTTCTCGGTCACAACCATCAGTAGCGTAAGCTAACGCAGGTACTAGCTGCTCTTGGAGACCAGGCGTATTCTCCATGTGAATTAACAGCGCGATGACTATAACCGAGTCTCAGGGAAGAATCCAAGTAGAAGCCCGCTTAGGTTAGCATGAATCACATGATGTGAGCCGCCAGTTCCAAGGCAATGATTGTGTATTTTCCTCACTGGTGGAATCTTATTTATTCTCGCCTTCCACATGAGATGGCTACGTCAAGCATGGTTTGTGTCCGCTGCGCTTTTGCTTGTTTGCCCATGCTACACGCCAGCTCACACACATCAGGCCTAATAAATATGAGGCCAAGGGAAACTGGCTTCTCCTCGTGCAGTAAGGCTGGAAGTATCTGCTGAACTGGCAACCCCAAGTCAAGTATCCCATCCCGTGCAAGTGAGAGCTGCTTTTGGATTGTAATGTGCATGAGATAGCAAACTATC
The DNA here is from genome assembly GCA_037177515.1 of Pseudomugil tenellus. Lineage (NCBI taxonomy): Eukaryota > Metazoa > Chordata > Actinopteri > Atheriniformes > Pseudomugilidae > Pseudomugil > Pseudomugil tenellus. Next base: position 7,327,519 of record JBAMHX010000006.1, on the reverse strand, counting down.
ACTCTGGGCACTATATGGTTTTGACACTGCAAAGTACGTGCACCTGCCTATGACAGCAAAAATGTCCATTAGATTTTCTTTCACAATAATAATAGATGAGAAAATCTGTCTGTTATAGTGTCATTTAAAACAATTACTATTACTAACAGTGCGTTGTGCAAACAGGCAGTCAATCCACAGCTATTTATTAAATTAAGCAACAAAAATAGGCAAAAAACACTCCACTTTCCCCTTTTCAGTCAGATTCCAAGATGCTCTGACATTACGCTACAGAGAGCTATTTAAGAAAGAAAAGGATGAAGGTGAAGCAAGCTCCATATGTCCTAGGCAAACACCTTCATGCGATGAATATGCTTTAGGAAGCTCCCTTGAAAGGTGAATGTCAGGGACAGATGACACTTCAGGTTGTTGATGGAGTGTGACATCCTGTAAGAGATGGAGTTCCTTTTTTTCCCCCAATGACACACACACACACACACACACACACACACACTCATATTCATACAAGTCTCCTTCATCAAGCTTATGTGTAGTGTTATTTCCCATCATTCCTGGGTTTTTACACATTATCATATATATATATA
>JBAMHX010000006.1:7308068-7326191 GCA_037177515.1 Pseudomugil tenellus | reverse complement strand
TGTTTTTCCTATAAAATGTTCAATACTGCAGTCTCTCTCTCTTTTTCTATGTGTGTATATGTGTGTGGTGTGTGTGTGTGTGTGTGTGTGTGTGTGTGTGTGTGTGTGTTTGTATGTATGTAACATGTAATTTATAGTTTTTTAAAGCTGCTGTTCAAACCGACATTTAATTAAGCTGATTTAACAAAGATGAGAAGGTAAGCACAACTTTCCGTAATCACATGATCACATGACAACCAATATTTCTGTTTCAATCCCTGGTTTTTTAAGCATTTTATAAAATAAAGTCAGAGGGATGGAAAATGGGAGATAAAACTCATATAGAAACTCGCTGTTTTTTTTACGTTAATGGGGCCATTATTGTTCATTTTTGTGCAAGGTTTTGTTCATAATGCTTTATTAAGCCGTGTGTAACCAATCATATATGGTCTTTTCTGATGACACAATTAGGTCCAGTTAGTTTAGGTGGGACTTAATCAACATTTCCCTGATCCACCTATTATTTTTGGTAATATTTCAAAACCTTTTTAATATTACCTAGAAATGTCGTTAGTGTCTTTCAAGAACCTGTCAATCTTTTTTTTTTTTTTTAATTTTCATGGATACTTAAAAGCACAGACTTAAGTTCCTCTGGACATACTGAAATAGACCTACAACCATTCAGAGGACCCAGGCATAATGCTACCCCAAATGACATGCATAATCAATGCTCCTCTGAGCAGTTTTTTGCATCAAAACGTCACTGTGTGAGATAAACTTTGTGATAGATCCTTCTTGGGTGGGACTTAGTAGAAATCAGGGATGCCAGACGCATTCTTCTTGATCAAATGCAAAGAGAGCTCTCAGACTACCAACACACGATAACTAAATTTATCTGCTTCAGAGAGCCTTTTCAAAAATATCTGAAGGCTGAGTAGACAGAGCATTAAGAAATGAGTTGTAATGATTGTTTCAGAAACAAACTCAAACTGACGCATAGCATAAACAGCATGTAAAGATCTACGTGTTAGATAATCTTATATTCAAAGACAATCATCATCTTATTATCTACTAAGCTGTTTGTTTGTTTTCATTTTTAGGTCTGCTTTTAGTGACACCTTCTATAATGAGCATCCATTTCTGCAATATTAAGTATGACACCTGCCACTGATTACGGCAGAACAGTGTTAGCTCTTTTCTGACATCAGTGAACTGACAGCAGCTCCCTTGTTCCCAACAAACAAGCAGGAGATGATCTGCTGAGACTTGTGAATCGACTGTTAGTGACAGAACATAGACTTTCATTCGGCTCCTTTGAGTGCCCATGCTGAAAGCACCAGTGTGCAGATATTAAATATATCACTGCTTTTTTTTTGTTTCATTTTTTGCCTTTTTAAATGATTTTTGTTTTTGCAATTTCTACGCAAGCACTGCAAATATTTCACTGAGCAAGATAAAACTGCTTCTAGAGATAGTGTAGGGAATGACCTTATGTTATATATAAATGACTTTTCTCAACATTTGTGTGTTTTAAAATCTTTTAGTCAATAAACAGAAAATAATAAAGATGGAAAAGGCATGAAATGATGATTCCTGTGGCCTTAAAATGCAGAGCCATGTTTGCACTTGTAAATCCCTGTCTCTGCTTGTGTGCAGATTGCAATTAGCACAGCATGAAAAGAACATAGCCCTCAAATTCATTTGTTTGAGACCATGTCATTTACCATCACGTTTCCGCTAAACTCCTCTATGAAACCTATATCATTTTTTGTATCACCTTAATTCATATTATGGTATAGCAATAGTGGAACTGAGTTGATATAAAAGGTAGAGCAATCAAGATTAATAATAAATAGAAAAACTGTGTTCAGACTACAAAAAGCCAACTACCGCAATTCTTTTTTTTTTTTTACATTACAGTCATTTAGCAGACGCTTTTCTCCAAAGCGACTTACATCTAAGAATAAGAACAACACAAGCACTAAATCAAACAGTAGAGGACATCATAGATAAGTGCAGTTGAACTGCTGTAGTGTAGTTGGGCACAGGTGTTGCCTGCCTTCTACTTCCCTTTCCTGCATCCATTGGCATATTTGGCACCTTCACTTAGAAGCTATTCAAACCGGACAATGTCAGCATCATTTTCTCTGAAACAAATGGACAAACTAATTCAAACCAAACTCATCTTGTAGTTGCTTTGGGACTTGTCTCTGAGATCATGCATCCAGCAAAAACAACAGCTGCCCAATTCACGAGATATAAACAGAGCTATAAATAGACCATGCAGGTTTTTTTTTTAAACCAAGCAGAAAAGGAGACTAGGGTATCATAAACTAGGAAAGACTGACACAGTCATCAATGGCTAAAACTGAGGGGTTTGACATCTTATTTCCAGCATGTACCCAGGGGCCACTTCTGTGTGTCTTAGAAAGCTGCGCTTTGCAGCCACACTAGCGTGAACCCCCTAATGGCTAGCAGAGCCCTCTGATCTAGCTGCTCACACTCCAGTCCACACTCTAGGGATCAGGGATAAAGGCCCCTTTTCCTCTTCTCGACCCTGTTTTTCTCTCTCCCCTCTGTGTCTCTGTCTCTCCCCACTTCCTAACATTCCTCCGGCAACCTTTGTCGTAACTGCCTGGCTCCATCACTCACTCTTTTTTTAACGCCTTCTTTTTCTGCAATTCTGATCCCGCACCCGTCCCCTTCTGCTTTCCTCTTCCCCTTGTCCTCACTGACACCACCGCGTACAGCCAAAGCTTTTGTGTGTAGCACCGCTCTTTCTTGAGTGTCAAGCTGGACGATAATCTCTGTTCAGCAGTTATCGCTCCTCCACACCAGGCCCGTTAATTAGGATTAATAGCCGGAGAAGCAACTTTTAAGAATGCACTTGTGCTGCAATAAGGCCATGGTTATGAGCTGCCACTTGTTTGCATTTGACTTCTGAGTGTGTTTTCTCTAAGTGCTCTTGCGTATCCTTGGTTTGTGCATTCATTGGCTGAACTAATAAGGGAGGGGCTGTTGTAAGTGACATGTCTGTGGTTTATCTAGTCAATGATGTGGCAGCTGAACAATGGAGGCAGAAACAATAAATGAAGAGTCAGTGTCAAGTCAAATTACAAACATCTCAGGGAGCGGCGAAAGCCCTAGGAGATGTCAGATCACCGTATTGTAGGGTTAATGAGATGGCGACATGTTCTATACAAAGGTGTAAAATCTTTTCTAGGCGATCGCGAGCTCACTGTGACATTTCAGAAAGGGTCATTTTGAGGTGACACTCAATGACAAGGTCTATGGAGTTAACCGGCTTTCTGAAGAGACTAAGCCAGGATTGCCTTTTGAAGAAAAAGCGGCCGACAGATTTCTGAATGTTACACCGACAGTGAAATAGCATTGTCAACTTTAGTGACACAATGCGCCTCTTTTGTTGCTATTTCTAGTATAATCTGGGCATAAACATGTCAGTTTCTCAACATACACAAGTAAAGTGTTATTTTAAATATCTTACTGTAATCCATGGGCTCATTTTCTGTGAGAAGCCCCAATGAAATGAAGCCCAAATATTTGTGCATGCCATCAAAAGGGGCTTACATCGCAGACAGCACGTCCTCAAACAAATATTGGTGAAAATGTTGGGGAGGGATTTTGTTAATTGATGCTGTCCTCTTCCCCTTTTAATCACATAAGCCCTGGATGAATCTTAGTTTAATTCGCTGATAGAATGCCTCTTTTTCCAGCCTTCCTCCAGCTCTGGGCTGAAAGCAGAAGGGATCAGATCTAATCCAAACACTCTCCTCCCCCCATCCTCTCTGGTTCCTCACCAACGTCCCATATCTGGTCAGGAACGGGCTGCTCAAGAGAACAGGGAAGGGGCCAGAAAACTAGAAAGCAGGAGGAAGGGGAATGTTTGTCAGACCCGATTATTCCGCTCGGTGGATCCCATCAGGCGAGTGGTGACATGTCTCGTCTGAGGCCATGTCCCACCTGAGCTCTATGAAGGGGGTTGGACTTGGTGAAGGAGAAGTGTGTTATCACTGTCTCATCTGGTCACATTCAGTTTACATTCTGAAATAAGTAGTAACGTGAAGTCTGGCTGTGCCAAAGTCTTATTCCATGCGTCGTCAGCCCACTTTTACAAAATATTAGTTTTTGTTTGTCTCAGCTGCTAAAATCAAACTCATCATTTCAAGGGCTTGTAGCTGCTACTCAGTTCCCTCCAATTCCACCACATTTTTCTCATCCTCCTCAAACATCTTTTTGTTCACCATTAAATAAAATGTCCACATATTACTAATTTACAGTCTACAATGTGAACATTTCAACTTATCCAGAACCTTTTATAGTCTCTAAAACTAAGCTGGTCATGTTGCCAGTGCCTCATTTAATTCTGCCAAGGGATAACTGGCAATATGTAGATGTGGTCCAGTTCCGATGAGTGACAATAAAGATACAAGTGGTGCACTGAACACTGAAGCAAAAAGCTTTTTTTTTTTACCAAGCAGCAGCATATGATGAGATAGGGATGAGACTATACTACCATAAAACTCTCATTTTGACCATTTTTGAGACTCCTCCAACAGGAGCTGGATCTGTTGTGTAGGTGGGAAAGGAGAAAAAATCTGTATTTTAACACTTCTGTGATTAGCTTGGGCTGCTAACAATTGAGTAAAGTATCCACGCATCTTTACAAAATGTGAAAAGCCCAATCTGTCCTCCCTGACCCTATTGATGGCATCAGGAAACTCACCGAAAAGCTTAATCTATTTCGTATCTCAATTTATTGAGCGCCAGTCAATGACTTTTATTTGTTTGTTTGTGAGTAAAAGAGACACTGGGGTAAGAAGAACTGAAAGTGACAAAGGAAATTGCAGGAGTGGGTCACGCAACATCTAATTAAAGAGACAAAGGAAGTAAAGATAAGTCTGTTGTGTGACAAATCATGCATGTGAATGTGACAGCAATTAAGCTGATTTATTTTGCTTTTCCTCAACTCAGGAGCCTCAAACATATAGCACACATTTATGTTAATGTGTATGTGTATCAGATATTTGCATGCCTGTGTACGCTTGCATCTCACCACCATTTCCTATATATAAGTCTTTGTTTGTAGCTATATTTGCATGTCACACTGAGCCTGAGCACAGGTGATTACAACTAGTGTTAAAACTATATCCTGCCTCTTGCTCCCTTGTGCCATATTCTCTTAAGCCACTAGTTTGACCTTAGGACAGCTGTCTTCCTCATATCACATCAACACAACTCTTCTGGTAACACTCTGAGGGCGTAGTCACAAATTGTCATGAAAAGAAAAAAAGTAGCTTGTTGAAAAAGCTAAAAATCACATTTATTCACAGCATTTGAAAAAGTTTTTTATTCAAGTATTTTGGTGAATATTATGAATAACAGCTGAGCAGATTTAGCTAATTCAGATATTACAGTGTGAGTGCAATTAGGGGGTATCTTTGTGTGCACAACATGTTTGTAAGTTTCGTCTTGAGACAGAAAAAAATGAGTTAACACTGAAAACTGGCAGCAGCAGCTGTGAGCACACATCCCACATTTAAGTGTGCGAGGCAGGTTACTTAAGATTGTGTGACTCTGATGCTGTTAATTCAAAGTCCATAATCATTTGCCTGGATGACTCCACAGACAAATCAAATCAGGCAGGTGAAAGTGTGTGTGCCATATTTAAAGAATATGTTTGTGTGTATGTGTGTGTAAATGTGTAAAAAACGAAAGGGTTCAAGTTGACAAACTGCCGACGCCAACACAACGAGTGAGAAAGCAGGAGTGGAGGCCGAGCAGAAAGGGTGTATGAGAGGAGGAAGTGAGGGGGTGGGGGAGGTGAAGTGGAGGGGAGGTGTCTAAATCTGTGAGAAAATGTCTAATCCCTGCATTGCTGAAGCTTCGGAAATCCTGGAAATAGATTAGGAGCTTCGCTGGCCCAGCCGCCTTTAATAAGAAGGCCCGTTTGGCTCCAAAGTCATGGCACAGCACTTGCATAATGTGCAGAGCCGCCACTTCTTGTAATTATCGTTTTCCCTATTTGGAAAATGATTCAATAAACACTGATCCACTGTGTTCTGCGCATACTGACAAGCTGAGGATGAAACACGCAGAGGCCCTGGTACATGTGCGACGCTCACTGCCGACCAGCCACTAATCCAAACACAGGAGGAGGATGATGGGGGCACTAATCGAATGAGAACTGACCGTATCGATGGCAAAATCTTTGTGCACTTTCTCTGCCGTTGGACAGGCACTGAGCCAGGGTGCTTCTGATACATTTAGAAAGGTCTGCCATCAGATAAGCAAAAGTTGCAATGCTGCTCCTGACTTTATCTTCTTTCACACATCAGCAAACTTTGGTCCTTTTTTCTTTCTCCTTTTGGCATTCTCCACCACCAATGTTGACTCTAATATGTGTTGTCGAGAGAGTAGGTGGACACAGAGAGGGCCAGAGAGAGAAAATTCTTCTTCATCTATTTGCTCGCAATGGGATTATTTTGCCCTCTCCAACAGTTGTGGTAGAACAAACCAAATACAGTTGTTTCCTTTTCTGGGAGAGGCACCATACATGGTGTCTAAGACTACCAATGAACTTGATAGTTTGCATTTAGTCTACGTATGTGTGTCTTTTTTTTCTTAAATAGACATGACCCAAGAACTTGATGAACTTGGTGAACTTGTACAGATGCCATTCTCAAACAGTCTTCAAAGGCTGGTAAATAACTACACCTATTTATTATCTTTGACATGAGCTGTTCATGTTTGAACTCATCCATATGGTTAAAAACAGTACAAGCTGTGAGAAAAAGGTGCCTGCAGTTATTAATGTACACACAAAAAAACAACAAATAAAGTTTAGCATAGTAAAACTTTAATAATACGAAGCAATGCTTGTAAACCAAAAAGCTCACTATTACCTGCAATTCATTTTCATCTATTGACACATCTGAAGCTTCAATAAATGAGGAACCACAACCATAATGGACATGTCAAAATGACGAATATTTGCTCTCTTTTCCTGCAGTCAATTAAGAAAAGTAATCAATGAGAGAATACCAGTGACAAGATACATGATCCAGGGCTCTTTAAAGAAATTTTACTCTGAAATTTTACTCTCTGCTGGCTGTATGCTGTCTTTTTCTTTTTGCCAAAATGAGGGTAATGTGCTATGAAAGGTATCCCAGATTTCACACCTTCTGGGGCCCGTGGAGATGGAGCGACCAGCTGTCCATATCACAGCACCCGTGTTCCTGGCTACCCCCGGCCAGAGAGAGCCACAGGCAGCCAGAAAGGCAGTTATAAACTGAGAAAGAGAAAGAAAAAAAGGTGGACCAAGCCAAGATTAAATAAAAAAGCTAACCAACACAATTTTTACTAGTAGGAATGAAATGTCATATGGATATATGAACTGTTTCAATACAGCTAAAGATGTGTTGGGATAATGAGATTTAAACTGGTGTCATTTAATATTAAACAATTACATTTTGCTTGCCCTTTAACTGAATTGCAAAACACAAAAAACAACAAACTGTGACCTATCCCTGAAACTGTGGTACATCTTTCAACATTATGGCTCAGAACAACTCAGCAGTGACATTATCTTCACTCACAAACCTGTTTAAGGTAAGATGTTCTTCCACTCTTTTTGTGAAACTGCCCATAAAGCCCTCCCACATCCACCAATCATAAATGCAGGTACCATAACGCTGCTGTTCTGTACTGCTTTGGGGCACAATCTTCGCTAGGTTTGCTCTATATTGCCATCTGAGAGAGCTGGACCAAAATCCTATGGTTTCAACTGGAAAATTTGAATATTATTAAAGAAATAATGATAGCAGGAGTTTAGTCAGACAGCTTTTGTATTCATTTCACAATGTCATACATTTTCTGAAAGATTCCATGTATATACTTTCAAAAGAAACAGGAAAGACAAATAGTGGATTAACAAGTAATTGCAAGCAAGTCATGAGTCACTTTGAATCCAAAAGTGAGTTTGAAAATCCAAATCCAGATTTCCTTTTGTTGTTCCAGGTGCTTTGGGGATTTTAAAATGCACAGTAAGAAATACAATAGATTATTTAAAAAATTCCAATATCATAATGTCTAGAGAATAAATTCTGACAGGTTCCAAATTGTTTTTAGAGTTAATACAACCCCTTACCCATGCTACTTGTGGATATATGAAGATTTTTTAATAAACAAGAGAAAAGACAAAAAAAAAGACACTCAGACCTTTTGTTGGAGAAACAATGTGTTGATTGTTTTCCCAAATGGATTGATCAAGACTTCTATTGTACCAACTGCTTCACTGCTGTGATCTGATTCAATGAAGATCGCTCATGATAGATGGCGATAGGCAGATGGTTCACCCAGTCACCTGCCAAGTATATCTAGAAAACAATGGCACTTTTCCAAATAGTCCCCCTACAAGCAAGGACTTCCCAGACGGATGAGTGTAATAAACCATCTGGTGCCTCAGGTTAGATTAGTTACTGTATAGCCTATAAGTTCAGATTTTAGAAAATAAAAACCTCATCTCCAGAAAAAAGTTTGAAAGCAAACAAATAAAAACAAATACAGAAAAATAAGATATGAACAAAGATGAACAATACAATTAAGAACTGAAGCCAGCAACACAAAAAACACAACACAGAAAAGAAAAAAAAGACAAGCATAGGTGCTTTGCTTGGGTATAACAGTAACAGTACAAAGTGAGTGGCTCAATCCTCGGAAGTAGGGATGGGCTGTAGCTCACCCCGCTGTATTGAACCCCAGTCTTTAATCAGATTCAGATAAATCATTTGTCAATGCAAAACTCTGCAGGACAGGTTTACAGCAGAGGTCCACACTAGGGATAGTTTTGTAGGCTCCACAATAGGTAACTAACCAAGACTTAATAAGGTACATTTTGAAACTTAATTAAATGCACTGACAAAATGGCCAACTTTTTATTATAGCGTTGCTGTCTGGATGATGCTATAAATACCATTGAGGACATCGATGTAGACATTTTCTAAATGAAATTATCACCAATCAGCAGGCGGTATGTTAAAACTATGATGTTGCCAACTCAATCACACAATAAATAACATTAAACGCACTGATCAAACAAAAATACAATCTCATGTCCTTATTATTTTTCATTTAATTATAAAACTACATACTTTTCAGTTAAAAATACTGATCTTATATTTTTAGCACAATCTCCTGCCAACTATTTGTACGTGAATGGTAAAACTTAGCTGGATGTTTTTACTCATGGCAAGACCAATGATAGTTTCATAGTCTTGTTTTTATTATTAATATTATTGTTTTCTTTTGTCTAGTTTAAGTTATCAGTGAAGTTCTGCTCATTACAGCTTAGTTTTCATTTTATTCAATGTCAAATTCTTCTTATGTCAAATTGGCAGTGGGCAAAGCACCTTCTTTATCTAATTGTGGGAAAGGGGCGGATACGAAAATGATAATGCCCTATGATAAAATTTTCCTGAGAGTGTAGTCTGCACTGGAACTTACAGTAGAGCTCTCAGCCAGATCCTTCTCAAACTCTGTATTTACTTGTCAAACTGATTGAAAGGTGACAACTCAATCATCAAACAGTCCAATCAGAGGACAGATGATCCCAGTACTGGGACAGAAGTACTTATAATTTAGGCTGTGTGGGAAATAAATTGTAACTGTATAATTTAATGTGTGAACACCTTTGAAGAAGTTGTCCGTGTGTATAATGAATAAGTTGAACAGCACAAAACAATCTTACATTTTGTGGAATTTTCCAAAAATAATCACATTTTTAGACATAAGGTTTGCTTTTTCTTTTCTTTTTTTATTGCTCAGCATTAAAAGAGTCAGAGTCAATAAATCTGTCATGGCCTAAAGCTAAACCAGTTGCAGTCTGTTACCTTTGCTAACTGAAAAGGAAAATTAGTAGATGTGGAAACCCTGACACTTTTGAAGAGCAATGGAATCTGGCAATCATCAAGGATGCAGATCACTGATTTCTTTGCACACGTTGTTCTATCCTGAAATCGACAAATTGTGGCATTACAGAGATGTACCTGGACTTGCTTGGGTCTGCTCTGATAACACAGTCATCACGTGATTATTTAAAGCCAGCACAGAGCTATGGGAGTGCTTTTTCTTATCTAACCATTGGTAAGAAAGTACATGAATAGATTTCGGAGAATGTTAGATTTTTACTGTTATGGCATCCCTTTTAATCTTTGAAAACTCCTCTTTTTGTACCTTTCTTATTGTACCATGGAAAATGTTTCTGACCCTATCAGTCAAACTTTATTAGATAAACAGAATACAAGGGAGCAATAAAAATAGAAGTGTTGTAGAGCCATCATGAATGTAGTATACATCAATCTGTGTTCATGAAGACAACACAAAATATTAAGGCAGTTTTGATTGCAATCAAAATAATTTCTGAGAGCTTCTTTAAACAGAATTCAGATGCATTTGAAACTGTTAGTTTCTCAAATGCCATATGAAGTACTGCAGCCTTTGCTAAGCAGAAATATCCCTAAGTAGCATTTTAATGTGCAGGTTTCTGAGAGGGTTCATCATTTAACTTGGTGATGAGGTCACTGGAGGTGGTAGCCCTAAAAGTTTTCACCTGAAACGAGCTAGGCCATTTATTGATTGAAGAGTGCTCATTGGAGTATATCAGTGAATGATTGACTGCATGCTAATCCCGCCCATGAGTGTGGTTCAGTAGCTTCATTTTACCCCTCACTGCTTTCCACTGGTGATTATTTATGCTTCATTTCTGACAACACATTTTCTATGTGAGAAAATAAGAAAAAAGAGGGAGAAAACCCTATTTGCCGCACTTTAAATCATGAGGATTAAGTGCGTAAGTGAGTGAGAGGGTTCGAAAGAAACAGAAAGAGAAAGCACAATACCATTTCAGACACAAATGCCAGAAATATTGAGCAAATAAGCCACAGCAATTTCCCCAAAACAACACAAATCTTGTTGTTTTTGTTCAAATGAACATTATGTTTTATTTTTTTTGGGTTTTTTTTTCAGAAAGTGAAAAAAGAGACTATGAAACAAACACAGAAGACAAACAAGCAATGCCAACATCCCTAATTATAGGCTATTCATATTCTCTCACATCGCTTTGCAATGAAAACGAGAGCTGAGGAAAGCGTTTTACAGACGGCTAATTGTGTGACCAACATCATGCGCTGGCAATGCACGAGGAACTCTCAGAGCTACTGCTCAGTGTATAAAAATAAATCAAAATTCAGCAGAAAGATTAAGAGGCCTGGAAAACATTTTGCATTACTGTAGCTTGTTAGCACTATCTTTGCAGCACATCACTTGATAGGAGCATAAAGTGGCTATTTGTTTCAATCACCTGGGGTGCTTCCTTTTAAAGGCCAGCGGTCGCACTGGCTTGACTTTTACATTTGCACTGATTGCAGTGGCTATTTTGATTCTCTAGTTGCTCAGGCCAGACGACCTGCTGTTCATTCTAGTCACGCGCTCTCTCAGAGTCAGATAGAAGAGGAAGCCATTTTAAAGGAGCGGTCAGTTTCACAGTCTGGAAAAAAGTGCCAGGTGACTTGAAAAAATTACTTCAAATAAGGAGTCATTTTCTGTTTTTGTGCATTTCTGATGTATCTCCATCAAAGCTCCTCAACAGGGTTTGGGTTGGTTGTGCAGAAACAATTCCTTAATTAAAGTGAATGTGATCCTCGGACTGGCTTACTGGTCCTGCAGTGTGATGGGGCTCTGGGTCCTGGGTCCTAACCCAAGACTGCCAGAGTCTTTAAGTGGCTTTGAGATGGGAGAAGTGATAGAGGCTAAGCTCTTAATAGCCATTTCTCTGTAATCTTTCCTATGAAAGGCTAAACTATAGGGCTATTGATTTGTTTGAAGAGGGGGTAAAAATGGAGGAGCGGGTGAGGAAAGTACTCCATCAGGATGGGACATCTTGAAATGTGACAAAGCCGTTCGCCGGCTGAGGAGATAAGCTCAGATTGAGCCCATTTTATCCGATAAACGCTGCACAGTTTGCTCCAAAAGAGCAAAACAAAGACAAACTAATCAAATCCAAGTTGACAAGACTCTAACAGTAGTGCTTGTTCTGCTTCCACTTGCTTTCTGTTTCTATTCAGTCTGAAATCTTACACCATGGTGGTCACATCAAAGGCTTTATTTGCCTCCTCTGCATTGGCTTCATGTTCTAGTCAGGCGTTCTTATTAACAGCACCGCTATTGTCACAAAAATTGCGCACAGGCTCTGAGAAGGGGACGGGAATGCCCCACTGTTGTCTGTTCTTGCATTGCTGAAGTATCAAAGATCTGGTTCTGCTGATGCTTTTTAGATGACATATTATCTTACATAAAGTTAGGTAATGCTTCATGCCATAACTCAACACGACACACATATTTTTCCATAGAGACAGCTGTGTAGGGTAGGGTGATTGAGCTATTATTAGATATACCAGAGACAGAATTTTACCTTCTTCCTTGGGAATACAAAATATTTAACGTATAATCCTATTACATGTTTATGTGCTTGAAGTTTTAAGGGCTGGATTTCACATGAGCATCACATTGATAATTCTGGAATCTGGGACAGTGTTTTGAGCACAGAAGAAGCATTTCCTCATAACACTGGTTCATCTGTCGCCTGAAGAGGGGCAGGTGGTGTCACCCATGTTTCTGGCCTTTATGCTGATTGTGACTTCACCTGTTCCTTGATTACCCCTCCTTTACTAAAAAAAAAAGAAGAAAAACAGGGCATGACTCCAATGGGTTTTGGCCAAAACCCACAACTGACACATCAGCAACTCGACTGTAATTAAGACAGTAATTCTCTTCACCAGCTCTGCTGTTTGTCACCGAAGAGGCAGTGGGTATCTATATATACAAACTTTAGGGTTGCCTCACTCACTGCAGAAACGTGAACAGACTAAGGTTGTTTTTTTTTCAAACAAATAAAAAGAAAACCACATCCATGCCCTTAAAGATTTGTGCTGCTATTTAAAACACTGCATTGAATTTAATTATTTTTAACACAACCGTACTGCAGCCGTGCATGGTTAATTTTGCATGCCAATAGCTATGCATATTCACACTGAATCCTAATTTTTGCCCAAACCTTATGCCTAATGCTAACCAAGATACCGGAGACCAGATGCATAAAACTGTGTACTTTTAAAACTAAGAGTATGCACCAATGCAGAAATGTGCACATGCAATCAAACAATCAAAAGCTAAAAAAACAAATAGAGTCTAAATTCTGATCATAGAACTATTTTGAATGGATTTGGCAGCTGTTATTCTATACCACAAAATATGAGCAATCTGTTAATAGTTTTCCTCTTGTTAAAGTGGAATATTTAATGTCTTCCTTAGCAGCCTTTTTCATATAATCACATTTGCTTGATCATTGTGCGTATGCACCATTTATCACTCTTACCTCAAAAGTAGCATTTCTCTAAAATCAGGGCAATTCTTTGGTCTCAGTGAGAGCAATTGTTCCCATAAAGGTGGACTTTTATACCCAATAAAGATACAAAGGAAATTAATTCTCAACTGACCATAAAGACAAAGACTCAAACACACATTTCTGGTCAGTGAGTGGAACATCTACTCCCCTGCTGCCTCCCAACTTCTGTCGTCCTTCTATCCAGCAGTCATTAACCCTCATGTTGAGTTTATCTTTCACACACAAGGTTCTTGACCCTTTGACCACCAGAGTTTACTCATTATTGCAAGTGTGTGAGTGTGTTTGTGTGTCTGACTGTGTCAGAAAGCAATTGTCTTTCACCCAGCAGACTGAAAGTAGTCCAGTCAATGGGTTTAAATGAAAGTCATCGTGTGGGGCGAGAGTGGAATTACTAATTAATTATTTATCATTTATAGCTCATTTATCTATTGCCTGCAAGCATGTAATGCAAAAATGATATTAAAAGGAAAATTAATGAAAAATTTTGGAACTCAGACACATAAAAGTAAAGCTCATTTTGAAAGAGTTTGTTGTAGTTTTGTTGCACCATGAGACATGAAAGAGCTTGGATATTCATAAGACAAAAATAGGTACTGCTCTTTGTTACAAATCTTAAATCCCTAAGCCAAAAGAATATAGAGAAATGTTAAAACAAACAAAAAGACAAAACCCAAAGCAGAACAAGCATAGGGAATTCGGGAGTTGTTACCCTCATTTATGCACAGCCATGTGTTTGAGCTAGTGGGTGGCCAGGGGTTGAGTGTCCCTGTGGTAAAAGTCCACAGTGGCCTTAGTCTGTCTGAGTTATTGGCTACCAGGCTGTTGGCCTCAGAAAACTAACCTCTCACAGACGTCACTAGTTCCAGGCTTATGCAAACGTAGTGAAACGATGAACACACAGGCATACAGGTATCACACAGGTGTCTGCCTCTACATGGAGGTGGAGGAATACTAGCCAATTACACAATCATGCAGCTGTAGACGTGAGAAAGAAAAAAATCAGCTGCACTGCCCGCCCACTTTCTGCACACCCAAACATCAGAAATTTCATTGTGCGCAAACCTGGAATTACTCACTCACACACACACATGCTCACCCACTGAGAAGGACCTAAAAAAAATCAATACTGATCATAAGGCCAGCTGTTTTGGGGCTCTCACTCCATTATGATACTGAATGTGAGGTGATTCATGACAGGCCACACTTCCTCACTCTCACGCCTCGCAGACCCACTGACAAATTCCACTCACTACCCTTCCTATCCCTCCATTCCTCACACACGTCCTTGCTCTTCTTCTCGCCGAGTTCGAGGTTATGAGACTGACACCACGCAGAAGGGGTATTTATGCAAATTAGATCAGTGATCCTACCACACCACTCCCACCCTACATTTGCAAATCTATGAATTACAGATAACAAGGAGAGATAGCTTAACCTGACCAGAGCTAGTGGGCTGTAAAGGGGTGTTTAATTCAGACTAAGTGAAGATGCTAAGACAGAGAATGAATGATACCTCCCCTCCACCACCCATTTGGGTATATCCCCAAAATGCAACCTATCCTAAAATTCCCCAATCCTCAAATAGACACAATACAATAATACCAAGCCTCACATGTTGAGTCAAAAATTGTGCTTTTCCACTAGTACCTTCTCTCCCCAGCCTTACACAATTCCACCCAGAAGCAGAGTGTTATCATTATGATTTGTCGAACCATGCAGCAACTTTCCGTACTAGCTACATTGTGGTTCCAAGCCTGTCGTGTCGTGCGGGTTGTGTGGGGTCCACAGGCTGGCTTGCAGTGAATGATATCACTAAACAGCAACTCCTGACTATGGGTTAGGTCACCGGCTCTGTGTCCAGGTAATTCTAGAATGACTGAGACCGAGATGGCAGCTTGGTAGGAGGTGGTGAAGACGTTCCTGTCTTCGGTATCGGAGGAACACGTTCAATCAGAGTTGGATGGCTCTACTAGAAACTAAAGGGTTTTTTTCTCACCCTGGCAGACTCAATGGCGGCCCACAGCTACACCCGAACATCCAAGCAGTGCTGCGAAAAACTTAAGAAACTGAAAAGCAACTATAGGGCGATTAAAGATCACAATAGCCATAGCAGCAGTGACCGCAAAAATTGGAAGTGGTTCATGCAAATTGCTCTACCTGGTGTGAAAACTTTGAACCAGCCCGGTATGACATCAGGATAGGATGCATCCAATGGTCATGACCTTTTATTTGGACTTGATTTGAGGTAATTGACAGAAATAGTTCCAGACATACAGCCAAAAAATATAATATCCAACTGGTGGGGAAACCATAAATCCAAAAATCATGAAATCTGATACAGGTCATCCCCTTTGGACACCTTAACAGGTATACAGAGTATCAAAATGAAATTGTAAATAGTTCCAGAGATATAGTCAAATATATGTTTTTTTTATTTTGTGCATGAAGCGCCACCTGGTGGGGAAACTATAAATCCGAAAATGGTGAAATTCAACACAGTTTGTCCCATTGGAGACCTAAACAGGTATACGGAGTATTAAAATCATCTTGTACAAATTGTTTGAGTTATTATGCTCGCACGAAGGATATCTGGTGGACGCGGTTGGAGTGAAACCATAATATCTCTGATACTCTGCGTTTGGGGATATAATTAGCAATACATTACAGCTCCTATGAAAGATACATAGGAATGTAAATATGTTAAAACAATAGCATTTTTTATATTCATATGTGTATGAGATGGAACTCTTTTCATTAAACAGATCACTACAGTTATGGTACTTGTACATTAATATTCAAATTAAATTTTATGTGGTCAAAGGTGTGTGTTTATTGGATATTTTGTGACAGATTTAAACATGATTGACCCATCTAATTTGACTGAAAGCAACACGGACACGTGCTTCACTTGGCCTCTTTGGATTTGAACTTTTTGCCCATTTGTGTTTTGTTATTGTGTATTAGAATGTCAATGAGCCTACATCTTGTTACCCATACAAAGCAACGGCTCTGTAACATAAATACAGGCCTTGAGGTATGCTTGTGAAAATGTCATGATTTGCTGAAAATATCAGTTATAGAAAAGAGAGAGAGCAAGACAGAGAGAGTGAGAGAGAGAGAAAAAAGCAATCATTCTGTCTGGCACATAGACACACACAAGCATAAACTAAATTGCCTGGAAATGGCCCATACTTTTCTTTAGCACCGTAGTGTGACATACAAGCACAAACAAACAGAATCTGGTGGAGGCTTTTTGTTCATACATGTGGTGCACACTGTTTCTGACATTTAGTGTCTGTATCGGCCTACTTTAGGCAGCAACTTTACCTGTGGGGGTGACTGTGTTTTGGGTCCTGACTTGTCACACTCTGCGAGAGGCGTCAGGTGAAGTGCCCAAGGCAAAATTGGCCCTGTTTAGCCCTGCAGTATGCCCGTTTGTAATTGGCCAAAACACCAGGCGGCCTGTGGCCATTTGTCAGTTTGAATAATTGATACAGGGAATGGCCGCACTCACAAAAACACACTGGCCCTGTACAGTAGTTTGCATTATCATGCAGGAAAAATGTCATTTTCATGTGCAGCTCTATGCGGTGTTATGCATTATGCATGCGTTTCATTCAGATTAACATCTAAAAACACAGACTCATGAACCACTGGTCCAACTAATCAATTATAAAATGCTAGAAATTAGTGAAGATACATAGGAATGGAAATTAAACCGAGGAGATAGGCTGTCAAATTACCCGCTTCTTGTTAGGGAGGAGAAGATGAGATTCTTGTCTGGTGCTTTCTTGATAACACAGGCCTCATTAATGACACACTCACTTTTTAAATTATTACTCTTCGAGGGAAAAAAAAAAAGTCTCTTTTCAAAGTATGACTACAGTCAAAAACCTATATATCAGTCAAAACTTCTTGTTTCCTCAAGGCTTTTTATCATACACAGACAAAAGAAAAGATCATTCTGATAAACACCTCCTATTTTATTTACCATCTATCTATACCCGTTTCCAGTGTCCTAATCACCTCCCTTTTGTTTTACCACATTTCCTAAATGAGTGCTGTGATTCTCTATCTTGGTGTTATTTTTGTCTGTAATAATGGAAGCTTGAGCATGCATTGCCTAGTAATTAGTTGGAGGAACAACGCAAGACTGCAGCATTTTTTGGCCTTGGCTTGTTTTTGGTGTGGTTCAGAGAGCGGGAGAAATAGAAAAATACAGATACAGAGAAATAGAGAGGAAAGCACAGCCAGAACCCCATGTTGAGAGAACATAAGCTGCGTTGCAGGACTGCAGAATTTGCTGGCTGCCTTCTAATACCAGATTAGTGATGGCAAACCATTGTTTTACATGCCATGGCATCAGCATGACAGCGTGCATGTACACAGACTAATGAATTTGTCACTAAGTTTGAAATGGTTGGAAATATCCGGGGAAATTCAATTATAATATTCTGTGTTAAAATTCAAATTTATCTTAAATAAATATGCATAAATTGTGAATTGTTTATAAAGCAACTACAGTGTGCATACATTCGTCATACATCATGTAATAATACATTACATTTTTATATATATGCTTATATAATACATTTTTATATCCTAAAGATAATTGAATTACTTTCAATATTATCAGAATATATTTATTAATTATATATATATAT
>JBAMHX010000006.1:7295422-7308000 GCA_037177515.1 Pseudomugil tenellus | reverse complement strand
TATATATATTAAACACTAAACCGCCGGTAAGTACCAAAATACTGTTATCAAAAGCAAACAGCTCCTCGGAATATATTGCCAAAGATGTAGGAAAATCCCTGTTTCAACTCATCAAGCAGTTTCAAAGTCATAAACTTGCCAAGGGACTTCCAGGCTGTGTCCACAAGAAGAAACCAAATAAGAAGAGCATGTGAAGGTCAGTTTTGATTGTAGAAACAACTGCATGTAATAGTTTCCAGCTAGACATACGATTAACACTGAATTTGCCGCAGGAAAAGAATGAAAGGAAATCTTAACATTAGCAATAGAAGTTAGAGCAAATAGTGTTCCCCATGTGTCACAAAACTAGGTTTAAGGTGAAGGTTTTGGATCGTTCAGCAGTAATAGCTCAAACACAGATCCGAAAGCAAAGGAAAATGGTTAAAGAGGCTGAAAACCAGCAAGTGAGTCCTGCACTAAATCCAGATGAAAATCTGTGGCTCGAGAAAAAACAAACATCCTGCAAACTACAGAAAAACACAAAAAAGGAAATGAATTTAGGAACTGCAAAGCAGATGCACCTTGATTACAGGAAATATTAGAGTCTGATTTTGTGGCCTGTTAATGCTTGTTCTTTTTGCAACATGCTAAAAGAGTGTGGGTCAAGCATGAAGAAACAAGTTGCAAAATACTGAAATTCTTCTTTGTTGTGTTACATTGTCTCATACTGCAGACTTATTCAAATGAAGATTCACAATGACATATTCATTACTGTGGCAGCTTGCCTCTGTATAGATGTGCATGTATATTTACGTTTTTTTTCACCTCTTGAGTTGTAACTAATAACTGTTAAGTGTCAAGGAATGGTATACTCAAATGAACTATTTAATTCAATCCAAAACCTAAAGAAAGAAGCTGTTAACTTTCTTTTCACTTACCTTCCTGGTTTTTCAGTAATAATGTAGAATTCTAAAAGTTAACAACTCGATTATGAAATGCAAAACTGCAACAAAACCAAATATCCAGATGTTTTCCAAAGAAATTCAAATTTGCACCGATATCTCATAACTTGCTCATTTGACCATCTCCACTCCTCCTTACAGTGCCATTAAAAAAATAATATCCCTGACAGACCACAACTGAAATACAACAGGCTCCATCTTTTTGGCGGTGGTATAAAATACATGCAAACTGCATCTGCTTCTTTGTTCATGTATTGGGTGACAGAGTGTGCCATATGTCTCTGAACACATGGACACAGGCCTAGCATAGCTTCAGCATGCATAGCTCTTTCCCATCATTGTTTGGTATGTGTGCGAGTGTGTGTTTTTGTTTCTTTGATTCACGTGCATATCAGCATCCAAGCCACATTTGCAATTCACAGCAGCCTCCCTCCTGCATTGTCCCAATCTCTGCCTACTTACACTGTTCTTTTTTCTCTTCTGTGCATTGTTTTGGCCTGAAGCTATTGTATCTGCTTAGATTGACTGGTGGTTTGGCTTTACCTCTTGGCTTCAGGATTGGGGAAAGAAGGGAGAAGATAACAGAGACAGACAAGGTCTTGATCACAAACACATACAGCCCCCACTGCCAACGCCTAAATATTACTCCACAATGAACGCCTCTTACTAAAACAAATAGGACATGTTAATTTTCTTTTTATTTCCATCACCCCTGTCTCTTGCAATCTCCTGGTTTTTCCTTTTCAAGACTTTCCTGCCACTCAATCCAGTACCCCCCCCCCCCCCCCCCCAATCTCATTCCATCCTCCTTGATTCCTCAACTTTCTCTCTCTGTCTATTCTCATTTCTCCCCTCTCAAGTTTAGCAGAGAGGAGTGCCAGTGATTAGGAGGCGTTAGAAAGAATGGACGTGCTGTTCCCATAAACCGCTTTGTGCTGTCAACACCAGCTTTGGTGGAATGGAATCAGATAAAAATTTTTAAAAAAAATAGAAGAAAAAAAATGAAATCAGTGTGTGTGTTTGTGTGTGTGGGAGGGAGGTGGGGGGCAATTAGAAGTGTAGCTCAGCAGCTCCTGTGATACACATGACTCTCTTAACTACTACTGTAAAGTCAGTTTGCCCTTCAGCTGAACTTTGGCTGACTTGAGCTCAGCAGAGAGAGGCCAGACAGAGATGAGAGGTGGGGAAAGACTGAGAAAGAAAAAAGGCAGCAAAAGGACTGACTCACCATGGTGGAATTAATACCTCGACTCCCCCTTTTGCTCATACAATCGTACCACTCGCCTACAACTATTTGGCCACATGCGCAGGCGAGCGATGTGACACGTTGGCAGAGGGACAACGATACAAGAGGTGCATAACGCAGTCGAATCTTCCAGGGCAAAGGGAAACACAAGTTCCAGTAGCTTTATCAGCTGCCTGCTGGGATTGCTCTCACTCTTTCTCAGCTGATGAACTTCTTTTTATCTGTTGTAGATTAGCAAATGCTGCACGAAAATACACTTGGTTACTATGGAAATAAGTTTTAATGAGCAAAAACATGTTTAATGCAATGATGGAATGCCCACTGGTTAACTCCATGTTGATCCACATTATGTAATCTATCAAAACGTTATCCTAAGAAGGAAATTTAGCATGATGCAAGTAAGAAAGCAAGTTGAGTAAAAAAAAAAAGAGAAATAAATAAAGTAGCCATTCTGCAAAATGGCTCAAACAAAAATTGTTGTTCAATTAATCATTGATGATCAACATTGCAGTGTCATTGTAATAAATGGAATTAGACTTTCATGTCCATATTTGAATCATTTACACACTGTGTGACTTACAATGTGCTTTGAACAACAAAATAATAAAATTAATCTGAGAGTTTTAAGATGTTCCATTAACTCTTGTGACAAAGTTGATGTGCTAATTCATTCTAAGCAAAGGATTGCCTTATGTTTAACAACATCTTAATGAAATACACTGTATAAATTGTTTAATTAGAAAAAAAAGCACATTTTCCCTCTGTCGTTGCTATTGTAAAAAAATCTATTATGAACTATGGTAAGGCAAGTTATTATGAAATCATAAAAGTGTAAATGCTGAATAAGAATTATTTATTAAGTGAAGGAGAATTTTCTTTTGCAGAGTGCTCATGGGAAATACAATTTTACCTTAGGCGAAAGATAAAGATCTTTAAATTAGCTGTACCATGCCAGACTGCCATGTTTACTGCGGTTTAAAGGAGGAATGACACTCAACTAACCTCATATGTTTATAAATAAATTAACTACACTATTAAATTAAACATGAAAAAAATGTGGAGGCAAATTGTGACGTCTGTTGTCCTAATATAATTGTTTTATTTTCACAACTTAAATCTGCACTTCACTTAAACGTTATGTGGAGAGTGTGAAATATTTTCCTTTTAAAGTTCATGTAGACCCAATATATCTGCATACTATGAGGACAAACTTGCTCTTTGTTCCCTTAGCTGAATTAGCAGGCCAAAAAGAGAAAAACAGTGTGCGTTTACTGCATATTCTCATTTGTAGTGAGCATGCATCTTCTGCATAGAGAAATCACGGTGAGCCATCAGAATATTAAAGAGGCTGACATTTACTTGGACGGTAGTTCTGTGTGTCTATGCCTTTAGTGTCCACTTAATCATTGTGTTCACTACTTCCCACTTTGGTTTCTCCCCTTCACTCTTTACTCTGACACCCCGGCAGTACCCATAGGCCTAATAGCGGTGCATTTTAAGTTGCCTTTGCAGGCGTTGAACTCACAGGGAAAAGAAGAGGTGGAAGGAACCAAACAGGAAGTAAAGGAAAAGGGAACAAAGACTGACAGTGAGGGTGAGTGGCTATTCTCTCATGCTGACTGAATGGAGTGTCAAAACAGGAGTGAAGTGTAGCAGGGCCATGAAAGATTGAATGCTTAGCAAGACTCCATGTTCCACATACCACGTACAGACTGACGGGAACAGACAGAAAACGACAAGAGCCACAATGATAATGTGGCTTGAATGAGCTCAGAGAGACACAGTATTAAAGGCAAAATTCATGCTATAATGCATTATGAAGCTAATATATTATTGTTATGAGTTGGATTTTGGCATCTTTAAGTTAAAGCTTTTCACACTCTGCGGTGAGCCATTCCCAGACTCACTCCTGCTTCATACTGCTTCGCACTACTGCCCAATAAAGCAGCGATGCTATAAAAATAATCTTAAAAAGGATCATCAAATAGTTATGGAATCTCATAAGCTCGAAATTCACTGAAATGCTGAAAATGTGAATCACAAATCTAACTTCCCAAAGCACTCCACCTGCTTTCATGTGACTGATGCTTATTCCTTCAGCCACTAATTGGCACTTATGGGAAACCCTCCCACAAACATTCGGTGTATCGCTTCCTCCATCATTCCTCACATGCACACACATACACACCTAGGAAATGGATTGACCTCATTCACGGGGCTTGAGGGGCTACATTAAAGGGTCTCTCACTCTCTATCTGGCAGATTGTCAAAAAGTGGGTGGTCAGTATAAGTGAGAATCATGTCCTAGTTTGGCTCAATCTGTTGGGAATCAAGTGGTCTTTTGACAAGGCTTTTAATGGATGGGAGTGTTTTATGTGGATCGGGACCTTTGCACTATATCAAAGCAGCTTTCACCACGGTGGACACTGTAGTTGAAGAAAATTCCTATTATTATTCCAAAATTGGATCCTTTCTAGCAAGGTCTGGAGCTGAGCCTTGGGGAACTTCACATTCTACTCCTCGTCTTTACAATCCCTCCACTCAAACTTTGGACCTTTCCGCTCTTGGAAATACATTCAGAAGTGAAAAGAAGCTTCCATTGTGGTAGGTTTTTTCCAAACCTGTTTGTACTTTTATTTCCATGGACAAAATTTGCCCCCACAAGTTGCGTCGTGATCGAAAAGTGTTACAGACTGCAAGTTAGCGTGCATATTGCCATGCCAACACACACAACTCTATGCAGAGATATTCTCACTCAAAGAGCACACTGCCATAAATCATTTAAAGCGTGAGTCTTTTCTGAGAAATGTTTCGGATAAAAACAGCACACCTGAGCCCTGCAGCACATAGATCAATCATGTATCACAAGAAAGTCAAGGGAAGAGTGGGATAACAGTAGAAAGGGGGTATGTGTGCCTGTCCATGTGCACAATGCATTATGCATCGGACGTCCAATCCAGTGTGCAATTAGCAGTACAAGCAAACAGTACATGTACTGAACCATGCTTGGGACAGTGTTAAGGCGTGAGAATCTTGTTTTCTTTGCACTACAATACTGCACCTTTTTCTGCATTTCCTGAGTGAAAGGTGGGGGGGGGATGGGGATAAGATAAGGGTAAGTTATGTGCTTGGTTTGCCCTCTATTTGAAGGGAGCAATGTTGCAGTATGTAAAGATGGGAGAAAAAAGGAAAAGAAAGGAAGTCTATCATAAAGTGAGCTTGTTTCAGTTTAGTGAAGGGTGTTCAGTGACAAACAGTAATCCTACTTCCCCAGACCTTAACAGAGTGATGACGTAGAGAGTGGCTAAAGAAGAAAAAAAAGGACTGGTAAAAAAAAAAAAACAGAGAGCAACATATATATTAGCTGACCAGATGCAAACTTATTTTCCTTGTGAATATAGTAGGTAATCGGGTGCCACAAGTTGTTCTTAATGAAGTAAACATTTAAAATAAAATCTTTGATAAAACAACATTAAGTTTTCATGAAAGATCAATACATAAATCTATTTTTTTTTACTCTTTCATTTTACCACTCCAATTTTGCAAAAGGTGTCTGCTTTAGAGGGGGATCACTCCTTTGTTTGAAGTCAGGGATGCCTTTCCTTCGTTCGGCATCGGATGCAATCTATAAAAATTGCTAGGTTGGATCAATTTGGGCCCAGAGACTCAGTTAGAGTCAGTCCTCCCATGAGTAGCAGGGTTGTGTGTAGCCTTATCCCCTGATGGATGGGGAGAGGGGCTAACTTTAATCCTGGACTAACAGGCAGTTTTCTCGCCCTTGATTGCTGCACTGCAACAAAAAAACAGCCCAAGGGGCCAAATACAGTATTCCTTTGATGCCAGTGGACCTGGTGAAGATTTGTATTTCGGTGTATGACTACATATGTGCACACCTGAAGTGAGAGAAGAAGAGAGTATGAGAGATAGATTGATTTTGTTATTTATGTGTTTTGGGTTTATGCTCACTTTTAAAATTCTACCCATCAATACCAATCTGGCTGAATAATAAGGTATTAGGACCTTGGGTATACAGATGGAAAGACCATTGATTTCTTCAAATTCAGCAGATACTTTTAAGCAATATTTTTTTAATGCCCTCTTCCCCCCTTTGCATGCAATATAAGAATGTGAAGGCCATCATTCTGATTTAGAGGTGCAATATAATTTCTACAGCCTAGAATTTTAAAACAAACTTATGAAGCTTAGTGTTTAACAAAGTTAATTTGGTCTCAATTTAGAATATTGTATTTAATTCCTTTCTTAAATGTAATTATTTAATTTATATTTATTTGTGTTTTTATTTTTTATTGATCTGTTTTTAGCACATTTTATGAATTGCTGTTTATGTATTTTTATTATTTCTGCTCTAATCTGCTCTGAATGTTTAAGTTTTTATTTATTTATTTTTATTGTTTATTTATTCATAATTTAGTTTAAGACTGACAACCTGTCTGAGGATAAGCAGGAGATAATGGATGGAATTTAGTTTAAACTCCGGGGGGGGGGGGGGTCCAACACCAATTTCTTTTTACATATTTCAATACGTTTTTCAAATCAAGAGACAGAATTCAGGGAGTCACGTTTCGCAGGGGGATTTTTGAATGTGTGTGTCAGTGGTTATGATGAGTCTGTTAACTGTATGTATCATGTGTGTAACGGCTTGTTTAATTTTAAATTATTTTTTATAGATGTTTTATCAGTTTATTACACCTTTTGAGCAACAGCGTCATAGAACGAGGACCATCACATAGTAGTTCCATCCATCCATTTTCTACCGCTTTTTCCCGAATGGGGTCACAGGAGGGGGGCGCTGGAGCCAATCCCAGCCAACAATGGGCGAGAGGCAAGGTCGCCAGTCTATCACAGGGCCACACACACACACACACTCACATCTAAGGTCCATTTATAGTCCCCAATCAGCCTGTTCCCAAGCTGCATGTCTTTGGACTGTGGGATGAAGCCGGAGAACCCGGAGAGAACCCATGCTAAAACAGGGAGAACATGCAAACTCCACACAGACAGGTCACCGCCCGAGCCGGGAATTGAACAAGCAACCTGCTTGCTGTGCCTGCTTGCTGTGAGGCTACAGTGCTGACCATCCCGCCACGGTGCACATAGTAGTTCTATCTTTAAAATACAAGATCTCACAGAGTATTAAGAGCCGATTATTAAATTCTTTAAACAAAAAAATAACGAGCTTAGACTCCACAGAGGCTGATGCTTAATGTGCGGGCTTTTCGTTTTCATTCCTTACTCAGGTTGCCACTTTAAGTCACAGGTTAATGAGAGGATAGATGATATCTGCAGAGAATTGCAAGCTCAGTTTCCAAGCCTTCAGTAGTATCTTTCAGTGGCAGCCCTTGTACAAGTCTGTAAAAAAACAGGTACTGAAAATCCTCCAGTGTGCCATTACAATTTCATGTCTCAAACAAAAAGAATTCCCACGTAAAGTCTGGTTGTGTGAGACCTTACAGCATTAGTGCAAAAATGTATGACCATCCTCAGCTGCTTGAAGAGTTTCCCTCTTGATGGTTAGAAAGCTTTCTTTTTGTTTATGAAGACGTGAGGTGCTTAAGGAGACACAGGGCAGACAGCAACAGGTTATGGTTGTGGATTAGCTAGAAGCTTCAACTCGTGTAAACATTTGAACTGAGAAGGTTTTTTTTAACAAAAGCTTCATTTAGAGGGGTTGCTTGCCTCAGGCAATGATTTCATGTCATTATTCAAACTATGCAATGTAGTCATTGTTTGAGGGTGTAGAACAACCAAGATAATTGTGAGGTTGCATTGCCGAATGCATAATGTTCCCACACTGCCTCATCTGTATGGATTAATTAAAATATGATTAAGGTGAGTAAGTAAATGTATATCTGAAATCTTAATGAGGAAAAATAAATCACTTCAACACCTAATTATATAAATGTGCAATCCCCTGGGAGAAAATAGGTAATTTAAAACGAGGACACATATTTTGGGGCAATGCCGCTCATGTCATTGAAGGTGAAAATGCCAACTTGCATGGCATCTAGGCCTAGAGGCCACATGTGATATGCACCATTGCATTGTTATCAACTGAGCCAACAAGTAATCACCCCCACCAGCTATAAAATATGTGCCCTCAACTGCACTCACCTGCCAAATCGCTCCCATGTACACCGACCCATGCAACCTCACTGTATTTTCTCCATCTTCCCCAGGAGAGCAATAAATGAGCAAAATATACGTTTTTATTGAGCTACTTGGAGTGGTTCATGCCCTAGTGAAAACCAAAAAAAGGCCTGTAACTTCTTTACATATAGTGTTACGATGTTCTGGATCATCCATCTCTGCTGCCAGTGAAGTTACCTTGCCAGAGGGTGCAGGTGTGTACTGCATTGCCTTCCTACAGGGACAGGACCACTGACACTTTAAGCCACTTTTCCCCATTCCTTCTCTGCCATCGTCCCTTCATCTGAAAACTTCCTTTCCTCCTTCATGCTATTCAAGTAAACAGCTGAAGGAGCTTAAGAGTAGCGGGAGGATGATTTCTTATTCTTCACACTCCTTCCCATTTCCTCTAAAATTACAGCACCCCCTCAAAAAATGGCTTTTAATGGGAAACTGAGGACAAGCTAAATGGAGACTTTATCTGGCCATCGGTTTGGCAGTCAGAACTGCTGCCGAGTGGACTTTGAAATCTCCTTAAGGCAACTCTGAGGTGGGGAAAGGTAGATGCGGAGAAAGGTGGGGTCAAAAGTAAAAGAAAAGGAGAAGATGATAAGAGGATGTATACTGAAGAAACAGGGATTGCTGGAAGAGAAAGGTGGCTGGAAATGACAGCATGAACTGTGCATATTGGGGAGAGACAGGAGGAGGAGTTGGAGATAGGATCGGTCAGTGAGGACTAGAGGTCAGAGCTGGATTAACCTGTATAAGGATTAGACAGCACTGTGAGGGGAGGCCTACAGCAGTTGTTGCCCATGGTGCCGGTCACTTCTCAGATTTTTGTTTGCATTGATTTTAGTAAAAAAAATGGCATAGACTCAGATGGTGTTTCCCATGCTGCTATTAAATCTTCCAATGGCAGGAAATAGTTTATATTTTCCTGATGGTAGATACAAATATTGGCAATTGCTGCAAGAGTTACTCGAGCAGTCAAAGCCTCATTTTGTCATGTTTGGTTTTGAGTGATGAACAGTATCTTGCCTGTAGACAAGTTTGTTAATTTATCAACATTACAGCAGCAAAAGCACCATCATTTTTGTCATGTTTGGTTGTTGGGGTGTGTACTGAATTTAGTTCAGTACACAGAATTTAGTGTAAATGATGGCAATCAGTGGAAAGTGATAGCAGAGTTGGTAAACTCAGAAGCAATCTATCTAACAAGACTAATTGTAATATCTAAAAAGTAGGAAACGTAAATATGGCAATGAAAATTCTCAGATAATTACAATGAAGAGCTTTAAATTGCTTAAATTGATTGGCTTTACAATTTACAATGGACAGAATAACATGTTGTAGTGTTGACAGCACCTGTAGCACACCACAGCACAAAAGATGCTTGTTTAGGTGAAACAAAAAGATAGACAAGGCTATTTGGGAACTATGTCCATTAGTTTACCAGTCACAGCTCGTTTTTTTTTTTTTTTTTTTTTTTAAATCAACCTGAACAGAAAGAACATGCAGAATCAGTCAAAACGTCATTTTAAAAGGTTTCAAAAAGGAGCATTTGCAAGTTTTTTGGAGCAACAACATCCATATTTAAGGCTGGCTGGTACAGCAGTGACATTATTGTCACGAATGTCAACTAGAAGACATGGTGATTTATTAAACTGAAACTATTCAGTCATTTTAAGGTATTAAAACTAAATATTTATGGTAACTTGTAGAATTCACAATGGAACTGTCTCTATAAGATGCTACAGTCTTATTTGATGTGTTCCTCACTGGTTATCCGCTAAATGAAAAACTTTGCTAAATAAATGGAAATTATGAAGACACATTCAGCTGACTCTGGTATCACCAGCATTCATATCTTCTAATAGCTGCACTTATTGTTCATTTTTGGAAAGTACAATGGCCTACTACTTTTTTTTAACTTTATAAGCAGTAAATGTAGGGGACAAAGTTGTCATTGTCTTTTCAGGATTTGTTTTAACCAGTAAAAAGAAGCACAAAGCCACTTTAAAATAATTACTTATTCACCTAATACGTTTAATCACCTTGCATTGAAGTATGCGTTAAGTAACTATATTCTCTATTTTGCATTTGACTTTAAGCTTCTGTCAAGAAGTATGTATTTAAATATGCATAACTATGCTAGCAAGTGTCATCCTTCACACGCATAAACACACAAATAGTTTTACCAGAGCCCCTCTACCATCTGTGGAGCTGCCCATTTCTTTTTCTTTCTTATCTTTTGTACCTGCAGAGAGGCTCTGGGCTATGTCATCTAGTCTCTAAATACACACACACACACACAGATCCTTCGTCTATCACAGTAGGAGACAGTGGGCTTGGCTTTCACTCTGATCTTGCCACGCATCCTCCGAGCTTGGGAGATAGGGTCAGCCTAGCACATGATGGCCTTCCAATCCACCTCTGATACAAACAATACTTACACACACACAGCCACAGATACAGACACTCACACCACTGAGCATGCACAGTCTCAAACTCACAACACGGGTCAATAACCAGGGTATACCAACAGCAATCACAGGACTGCTGGACGTGGGGGATGTGTATTTGCGTGACATTCGATCGAATGGATTTGCCTTGTTCTTTGCCAGTCTCCCAGGGGAGGAAGCCATGGGAGGAGAACTGATCTGTGGCATTCTTTCAAGATGATGCTCTTCTCTGTTTTTGATGATGGTGGCCTTGGCTCACAATGGGTACACCCTAGGTTCTGTTTTAAAACAATTGCTCCTCAACAAGCTTTTCCTATTCTCTGTTTGTTAGTTAGTTTTCTTTTTTGTTTGTTTGTTAGTTTTTTTACGTAATTCCAAAGTAAATAGATGGTTTATTCCCATTTTAATTCCAGACTGAGAAATTTCCCTATCATGCAAGTGTGTCTTCTGGTTGTTTTACATGTCCATTATCTATTCCCTGTGAAATTAAGTAGCATGCTCATGTTGAGCTGGTATTTCAAAATTATAAATAAAATGAAAGGAAAAATGGTTTATTAATACGTGGTTTTCCATTTTTACCCAAAAAGACGAGAAGCAGGAAGTGGAGTTTGTTTATTTCTCATAGACATAAGTCCACCTTCTGTCCAATCAGAACCCTTCCCAATCCAGTGGTCAAAAGAGGAATTAAGAGGAATTAACATGTATTCTATGTAAACCTCAGAGTGGAATAACTATTTCCATGTAAGGTCAAAGGATAATTTTTTCATTTGGAGCTATTTAATTCGGAATAATTAATTCAGAATTAAAAGAAACACCTTGTAACCGTAGCCAGTGTCAGTTGGTGTATCATGGTGCCTGTCGTTGAGCAATGTGTTTGGAAAACACACACACAGAGAGAGAGAGAGAGAGAGAGAGACTTTATCTGTATTGTCAAGGGATAATCACACATCACACCCTTGAATATCCTGTGTGATAAAATCTGATGTGACACTGTGGGATAGCAGGGATGATTGAACTCTTGTCTTAAAGAAATCAAGCAAATCCACCTTCGCTCTGCTTGAGATGGATACAACACAACAATGTCAAATGACTATGTTTAGAGTATGAGGCAATCAGGGACGAGGTAGGCCAGCATGCCTTTCCCCATGAGCCTATGAGAATGAAACATTGCTAACACCAGAAATGAATTCATCTCAAACAATCCTTCAGTGAATTTAATCTCAAAGACAAATTTTACTCTCTCTCTCTCTTTGTGTGTACTGCTGAATCAAGCAAATAAAATGCAACAAAGATATTAAACAAGCTGAAGAAAATTTGCTTCAAGCATAGAGCACATTTGAAATAGTTATTTTGTAAAGCTGTTTTACATTTATTCAAGGTTTCTCTCAGCATTTTTTTTAACAAAAGGGATTTTTTCTGTGGATTTTTTTCAGACATAAAACTACAATAAAAAATAAAACTAAATAAATAAGTAAGAAAATTAGCAAATGTAAACAAACAAAGATACCGTAATGAAAAGTTTTTTGATCAATATTTGTTGCCACAACAGGACATAAAAACATACAAGGATTAAATATAAAACGTTCAAAGTGAGGCATTTTTCAGAAAAGCAATGAGCCTGTTCTAAAATAAAATCTAAAAAAAGGGGCAACAAAATCTAGATAAATTAAGCAGTTCCCGAGAGAAACCTTTGAAAAATATTTTAACCAATTTGCTTTAGTGGGAACAAGTAAAATGATTTGCCAAAAGAAGAGAGCACTGTAGAGAGGCTGAGTCTCATAT
>JBAMHX010000006.1:7276548-7293739 GCA_037177515.1 Pseudomugil tenellus | reverse complement strand
ATATATATATGGACATAACAATAATACTTATCAACACTCCCAGGTTATCGGTAAAGCACAAACTGGTTCTGTTACAATACCTTGGCTTCATAGTTAAACATTTCTGAAGATGGAGTGTCCTACCTGCAGTCCATACCGCTCACCAGATAAAAACATTTGCTGTATCATAAAACACAAAATATTGTAAACATACGAAACTGTTGAGCAAATCAACTCCTATAAATGAGTTGAGTTGGAGGAACATTCTTTTCTCCCAGTAGTCTTTCAACTACTCTTCTGTTCCTTACTATTGTTTAAAGAACTAGTAAAAACAGTCAAGCATCTCCATACTCTGAATGGCAGCAATGAACCAGCACCGTGTTCACCAGTTTTTGTCCAGCAGGTATTTTTCAAGAAATAAATTTATCACTGTCAACAAATATTCCATTTGTTCTACTGAGAAAAAAAATAATGGGATTTGAACTAGGATCTTATGGGTTTGTTTTATGTTACACAGCAGCATCCAAAACATTAAAAAAAAAACAATATATTCAAGTTCAATGACTCATTTATGTCAATTGCATTTCTCAGGTCAATCGCACATTTACACACAATGTTATAAAAACTACGTTATGTACAGTATTTAAATACTAATCCTCAATTTGAAACATTTCACTGAGAATAAAAGGAGATATTGAGATATGCATGAGAACTTTTTAAATCAATATCTTAACCCTTCAAAATATTGATTAATCATCAGATCATTCAATGCAAAGAAAAAGTGTTTAATTTTCAGTCTAAAGTCTTTTTAACCCCTATCGATAGCAGCAGAGGTTTCATATCTGAATGAAAGAGCTTCGCTCAAGTAGTCTCTGCATTAGAACCACTTGCCTTGGACTAAAGTTTTTGAGCAACTATTCCCAAACGCGTAGCTTCGGGGATATAATGACCAAAGGTTTCCGCACCAGGTGGAGCTTTGTTACTGAATGTGCATCTTTACATTACTGCATTCTGTCTATTCAAGGATTGGGAAATAGGAGGATTGGGGGCATTTGGGGATATAGCCCCAGCCATTGCTTCCGACGGGATAGGCCTCGTTTATTTTGTAGATACCTAAATTTTGAACGTTTCTGGTTATTATCTCAGAGATTCTGTAAAACGAGTAAATTTTAATTCAGCCTGACCAAAGAATTACAGTCTTGTCGTTTCTGGAGTTCTTGCATGAAAACACATTCCTACTTCCTAGAGGAACAAACATCCCAAAATAACAGCATCATCACCATCAGCATGCAACCTGCATGCAGATGTGAGAAGAGCTGAGCTGATAAAAGTCTTGCTTCTCTGGAAGATTCTCCATGCTTGACCTTACGGATAATACTTCTGCTAGATTTTGGAGAGCTTAATAAGTAATATTCTGTTAAAGGCCAGCAGCAGGTATTTGGAGCAGGAAATCATTACTGAATAGAGCTCAGACTAAGTTTATGGTCCCAATTATGCTAGGCTATAAAAGTCTGAAGCTGGTCAAACAAAAAAGTTTCACTCAGTTTCCAAGCTGCAGTAGAGAGACTCCAGATTAGAAATTCATTTTAGAAATGAGATGAGCAATTATGATCGCGAGATGGGGGAAGACATTGCATCATGCTTATACCAGCTTTTATCTCTGGTCAGATCAAAGCTAATATCAGATTAAATATGCAGTCTTTCAGACTGAAAGTGAATGAAATGAGACACATAATGACTGTGTCCACATAATGAATTTTGAGTTGGATATTTAGTAATATGGCAGTCCTCATAAGCAAAGATTTTTCTAAAGTAATTGCTTAATATGAAAATTATTATCTAAACATATCAACAGAATATACAGCAGATTAGTTAATATTTAATTGTAATATCTGGGATGAGGTTTTATTATCGATGATGGTGCATCAAGTTTAAGGAAAAATCGATTTAACTCAAACTGAAGGTTTTTCATTACATCTAACAAAAACCACAGGAAAGTTCAGCCATTCAGCCTCTGCTGATATAATATCATGGCTTCCTCTCTTTTCCTGTTAGCTCTATTCCTCCATGCTGTCCCTGAACCCACACTTGGTCCTTCTTCTTCTTTTTCAGAGTGTCATTTGTCTTCTTGCGTCTCTTTCTGCCAGTCTCTGTCATGCTTTCACCTCCACCCTCGTCACCGCTTCAATCCCCTTTCCCGACCAGGAACGGTTTCAGGTGAGGCAATTTCATCTTGGTCATGCCTCTTGTTTGCACCGGTCAATTCTGCTTCTCGAGAATGGCCTCCTCTCTTCATCGAGGGCCTTTTCATTTGGACAACTTGGCTTCTTTGCCCTAACCCTGAAATTACTTTTGGGAGTTTGTGAAAGGGGTGATGGGTTAGTGTGATATGGTGCTGTCTTTTCATGCTGGACAGACATCACTGACCAGTGGCAAGAGTTTTTATTTTCCTCTAAGTTCAAAACAAAAGTTTACGGCAACAAGAGCAGGCATTATAGAGATATATCATGCATACCTTGAACCGAATTAAAAATTAACACCAGGAGTAGCTATCTATTACAATCCACAAGTACAAAGGTTAAAGAATTTGTGCAATCAAATTCAACCATGTTGCTGCAAACAATTTGAAAACAAATTGCCAAAATACCCTTAACGTCTACCAAACTAAATGCTTTAGAGCATTTGTTGGTGGAGAGGTTGAAGAGATCAGGGAATGTCACTTGATGGCATATGGAAAAGTAACATAGGAACATACAACATGACAGAAAGCGTAAAGAAAAAGAATGTAGTTTGCTGTGGAAAGTCAGCAGACTATTAAATGTTGAGGAGCTTTCAATACGCAATATTATGACATACTTGAGAAAAAAAGCCTTGGAAAAAAACTGGGATCTGTTTAACAAGTTAGCACAATCATGTAGATCATTCACCAAGAATGACTTGTATCAGAGAGACTTTTATGACCAGAAAGGAAACTTTTATACGTAAGGTTTGTTTGACAGCGGTAAATGCTTCATAAAGATTGGTTCGATTTACTTTCTTTGACAATTCTGTTCAGTTTCCTTCTTTAGTTTTTGTATTTATTTATTATTAACCGTTTGGATTTAGAGGATGTTATCAGACAGCTTAGAGGTGCATTATTGCTAACTAGAGAACTGTGCTGAGAAATGCACACCTGACTCTGTAGAGGTGCCCAGATCCAGTCGTTTAGATCTACCATCCTGCAACTTTTAGATGCATCCTTTCTCCAACACAACTGAGTGAAATGTTTGAATTCCCTCTTCTGCATGTCATCCAGCTCTGCAAAAGCATGGTAAAGATACCTTCATTTGATGTGTGTTAGAGAAGGGTTGCATCTAAAAGTTGCCGGATGGTAGATCTCCAGGACCAGACTTGGGCACCTCTGCTGTAGATGCACAAACGTGTCGCCATTTTCTTTTTCTTTTTAACCAAAATTGGCACAGATTCAATCCCAGTTTAATTTGAGATTGTTTCATTGCCGGGCCCTTATTGAAGTAGAATTTGTGCTGGTGGAACTGGTATTCAAACACACAAGAACACTAATGTTAGATGGCAATTTTTGTTATCAAATAAACTCACTGTATTACAATTTCCACAGCTTCAACAAAACTGGTGATTTACCCCATATGGGATGATAATTTACATCATAGATTGTTGTCTTCTGTGTGAAAAGGGATTGTTAATCCAGCCCTTTACCATGGAATAGGTAACAGCAGCATGAGAGTTCATCGACTGGTGGGCACATACTAGTTGCCATTCGGTTATTAAGACTAATTTAGCCTCATCTGCGATCACTAACCAAAAATATGTGGTTTCAGCTTGTATGTTTTGTCACGCTTCATCCTGCCAAGCAATTAAGCTGCACACAAACGATGGAAGCACAGCACAACTTAATTTACTCTGCCATAGCAGTAAGCTTATCAGGTGAAACTGATTTTCTGAGGAAATGTTGCTGTGTAGCACATTATGCTCAGAAGACAACAATGGCATACAAAGTGGGAATGGATGTTCCCTTGACATAGTGCTTTAAAGTGTGGATGATGTAGTCAGCAGCTCATTAATGCTTTGTTAACATTTTCTGTAATGTGAAATAAATTAGGCACAAGCAATATGGCAGAATCCTTTCCAAGAATAGTCTCTCACCTGCTCATAAGCCTTGACATTTCAGAAGAGGGAGACCTTTAACTCACCAATCAAGTTTTGCATTTGGTAATAGACAACAGTCTAATCCAATGATGCTGATCCAGGAATAAGCAAGGAGCAACTAGCTGTCTCACTATTTCACTCTTCTCTCATTTGTGCCTTATTTAAACTCCTATCTGAAGGACCAAACTTTCAAGAAAGTCTTCAGCTATTAGTTAATAATTTCCTCTCAGATCATCGGTTGACTATTTTACGTACTCAAATGGTGTCACGCTCTACTAATGGCTTGACCCTGATGTGTGCATGTAACAGACGTTTGTGTGTGTGTTTGAGTGCATGTACTCATACATACTCTAAAGATGCATCTGCTACCTGCACCTCCTTCACGTGTCATTGGCTTTGGGAAATGAGAAGCCTTCACCTCTCAGTCTCCCAAGGAATAGGAGCTGGATGGCGCACAGCTCTGACCGGAGGCAATCAGAGTTAGCTTTAACGGTCACAACTAATGAGAGAGGGCTTGTGCTGTGACTGTGTAAAGACTGTGCAGAGCTACAGCTAAAGCAAACACGCTCAGTTGATTTTGACGCACTGCATGCACACACGAATTGGGGGGGGTGGGGGGGGGGGGGAATCTATTTGGATTGTATTAGTACGTAGGTGGGGAT
This sequence comes from Pseudomugil tenellus, assembly GCA_037177515.1. Lineage (NCBI taxonomy): Eukaryota > Metazoa > Chordata > Actinopteri > Atheriniformes > Pseudomugilidae > Pseudomugil > Pseudomugil tenellus. Next base: position 7,288,934 of record JBAMHX010000006.1, on the reverse strand, counting down.
AAAAGTGAGAAAGCAACAGTAAATATTTAATAAAGTACTTCATGTACCCTTAACAGTTAGTAAAATACTGATGCTGGAGTTCTATGTCTCCTAATTACATTAAATGCAGTCAACAATATCAAGTAGCACATATTTGCTGATGTTACCCTAGATGTTACGCTGTGTTGCTGAATCCACAAATGCACAATCTTTACAAGTTATACCTTGTTTTTAAGGTGATTAATTAGGCTTTGCATTAATAATAATGTTAATAATACAACACCAGTTACAATTGTTTAGGGAGAGAAATATAAAAATAAACAGAAATTTTCATACTATTTGTGCTGACAAAATGACACATCCTCAGGAGAAGTAAATCTACGGATCTCATGTCAAACGTTGCAACCACATACATATTATTTAATGCAACGACATGGAATTAATGCAATCACACCTAACAGTCAGTATCTGTATCAGTAGATGCTGAACTCCTCAGAAACAATACAATTTCAACTAAAATGAAGGTTACTGGCAGACAGAAGACTGAAATCACCCTGTCACTTTTACTCACAGATAAGATCACAATCAGATAGTACACAGATGTACCCACACCTGTATTTTTGTCCCCCTTCCCTCCTCTGACCTCGCCTATTCTTCCATTTGAGAAATAAGGATAAGGAAACAGAGACCACGCAGAGGGAAGGGGAAAGGTGGAGAGAGGGGCGGAGGGAGGAGTAGAATGGCATTCTGTCTATCGGTGTGGATAATTGAATGTTAGAGCGTTTTTCTCTGAGCCTTTGTTGTCCAATCAATACTGCAGTTCCCATGGGAGCTAATCTGTATTAGCAGAATTAGCCTGCTGGCTAACTCAGATGTCTCAACAGTGGGGCCCCTTTTCTTGTGTCTCACAGACTGAGGTGGGGATGCTGTGTGTGGGCAGAGTGAATGGCCTACACAGGTGTAGCATAGAATGAAAGACATCTGCACAAATGCAGTCAAATTACATACAACAGTGAGGTATACTTCATGTATTTATCTTGCTTCTTAAGAAGTATAATGGCTTAAAAGCTTTGTAAATAAAATAATTCCTTGGAATGAAGGCTGTGCAAAAGTAAATAAAGTTAGCAAGTGGAAAGATTGGCCCACTTGATAGGCAAAATGCTAAATAATTTAAATATTGAGAAAGTATTTTTGCCTAATGCGGCTATGAATCAGGGTTTGATAGCTAAAGTAATCGTTATGCAGAATACTTAGAGGTTGCAGGTGAGATGTCCTGAATTTAATTTAAATGTAAAAATTATTTATTAATGTGATGGGTCTGGTGTTTGGCAGGACTTCCTTTTACACAAGTGTAAGACACTTGGGGTACCACAGTGCTGTACTTCCAGCACTTGACATGGAACAGATGAGCATTAGCACGGTGTGTGTGGTTCATCTGACTATGTTCAATATGATTTCAAATGTGTGCTCAACTCCATAGTTTAGTGCATTAGAAATGAGTTTTGTGCGTACTAATGACAGATGAAGGGAGACTGTAACTGAAACCCAGGGGAGAGCAGGAGATAGAATCCGGGCAAGGGGAAGGTAGCAAATAGAAAAAAAAAACCCACATTCTCCCTGTGCTCCTTTATTTTCTACATAGACCTGGGAATGTTTCCCCAAGAGACACTGCTGGAGCAACGAGTATGCTCCTTTAATTTTTGCACGAGATACACAACAAAACACACACTCAGGACTCAATAGTTACAAGCATAAATTTGGATTTTTATTTAAATAGGTGGAATTGGGAAATGTAACAGCAAAATAATGTGGATTTTGATTGATTTGAAAATTCACAGACATAATGATTTATTTTAAACTCGAAATCATGTATGTTTTTGGGATCCAAAGTAAAGTCAAACTGAATTTGGTGGACTAGAAGGGGGCAGGCACTATCCAAGTTACAGACTAATATCAACATATTATCACCAAAAGTTATACTTTTCCCTTTTAAATATTGCCACAGACATGGGAGAATGCATACTCTACAAAGAAGGATCACTGTCAGAGTCTAGTCTTAAACCAGCAAAATGCAGGTTTTGTCTTTTTGTGTTTTTGCTTCAGATCCTTCAATTTAATCAACAACATATCTTTTTATTATTGGTTTTGCAAAAATATTGTTTAAACGTCCAAATATGTAGAATTAATAAAGAACAGTGTGATGTAACTGTCTAAGATTATTGTTGTTTCAGGTTGACAGCTGAAAACCTTCTAGATGAAGATACCTTTAAAATATTTGCATAGTGAATTATTTAAATATTTTCATCTTTAAATGCTTTGCTACTTGCCTTTCACACTATTTTTCAACAAAAATGTACAACATGTTCTGTCCTATGAGACAAATTGTACCTATGTACTCTTTCAACTTGGCTGTGATAAGACACAAGCATGGGTTTACTTGACCCTGACCATTTCTGGACGCTGTGCTGCCTGCTACAGGGGACCGAGCTGTTGTAACATTGTCACCATGTAATAACTCATGGCCTTGCATGATGACAAGTACGGTGCTTTGCGCTCACAAACACACACACAAATTTGAGCATCTGGGCAAAGCTTTGTAAGCCATATGCAATTACCCTGCAGTTCCAACCGCTAGTGATATTTCTTTACAAACTGTGTTACACGCTTGCTGTTGTGAAAATGTGAGCAACACAGGATAAGTGAATACAATAATCGGGAAAGGACTTTAATTAAGCCACTCGCAAGGCGCAAACACTAAAAGCTGTGTGAATGCGTGTGCATGTTCACACACTCTTGGAGCATGCACACAATTCTGGATATCTTCCCAGGAAGCTCCAGTTGTTACCACCCCACTGGTCAAATTGCCCACAAAAACACACTGCAACATGGATACAGATGAAAACACCAACAAAAAAATTATACATTTACCATGAGTGCATAAAGTGACTGAAGAAATGCTCAATAAAGATGCAAATGCTGACATTAGCCATTTGAAAAAAATGTTTCTATTCTTTAAGTGACAATTTAAGAAACCCGTGCTTATGTAAACTGGTTTTCAAAAAACTGCTAACAGTGACTAAATTTAATCTGAGATATGAGGGAGGCTGTAGCTCAGGAGGAAAGAACAGTTGTCTGCCAACTTACAAGTTGGTGGTTTGATTCCAGGCTTTCCCTGACTACTGAACTCCATGTAAGTAACTTTGGAGAAAACCGTCTGCTAATTTACAGTGGACTATTTTAAGAACACAACAAAGCTAATCTATTTCTATGACTAAGTTAGTCTTAGAAAGAAGAAAAACATTCATAAATGGCATCTCAACATATGTCACAGGTACATTTCACAAATTAGGCAGTCTCTTTGAGCATAGCAACATTGCATAACACGCAACACATAAAAAAGGTGACAACTTTCCTAAAAATCCCCCAAACTGTTCCTTTTAAAACAATCAAACTCCACATGAGTTGGTACAAATAAGTCAAGACAGTAAAACAGCTGGTAGTGGTCATAAATAAGTTGCACAAAAATACAACCTGCTTTCAGACTAACAATGTCAACGTGAAGAACGCTACACAGTTAAGCGTGACCAGTTTAGCTTTCTCTGACAAATACTTGATGTCCTTCTGCTACAAGACTAAGAGCAGCAGACCATCTAAACAATGACCATAAAATGGAACAAGTAGAATGACAGCCATGTGCTTCATAAAAGGAAGTAAAATGGTGATGTGAAATATGACTTGTATCTTAAAGAGTGTGAACTTTTTGTTTCATGCATGTTAGCCAAGGACACTGTCAGACTTGTAATTCAGACTTGTGCTGGCAAATGCACGACACTTGCAACACTCTATGAAAAGAGACTCATAAAACAGTGGCACTGCAATCAACACAGAGGTGTGCCAAGACATCAAGAGTCTTATGTTTGGAGGACGCATCATGAGCCATAATTCTAAAGATATTTTGGGAAAAGGGTGTTGGCCAAACCTTAGCTGTGACATGATCAAAAGAAGAAGCAAACAAAAATAAAAAAATGACAAATGCAAGACCGTTTCTCACATTGGCTCATATGCTCTTTTACACATATAATGGCAGCAATACATCCACGTGTACTTTTAAATATAACCTTACTATAAAGACACAACATTCTTGCACATGCAGGAGCCACTGAAGTCTGTGGCGATCAAAGCAACCCAAGCAGTAGCAGTTGCTTTCCTCAAATCAAAGCAACAAGTTCCCTCAGTAATGGCATTTGGGCCTGCATCCAACACCGGGGTCAGAGTATTACTTGCACAGAGCTGGTGCACTCATTTGTACATGTAAGTTGATGCATGACGCAAGATGGTGGCTGCCAGCCGCTCTGAGAACTGTGAAGCCAAAATTCCACCATGCATCCAGTGGTAATTTAGGAGCCTGATGGGTAGCTGGAAAAGTTGAGCCTGAGGACAGCAGTTCAAATCTAGTGACATACACTAGATTCAGCATATTGCTTAAAACAGAATTGATGCATATGTTATCCTTCCAAAAAATGTAAATAGTCAATTCCAATCTGGTGAGCTCTGCCGGTCTCTTATTCCTACCTCCCTTCTCAGAACTGATGAAGGACTTAATCTTTGGTGCTACCTCATCAGTCCAATAATCTAATTAGGGCGAAAGGGAGGGTGTTGAGATGGATTCATATGTTGGGTTGCACCACGCCCCCTTACCTGCTCCTGCTGCCATAACTGAGCACATTAATCAGAGAAGACGCAGTTCCTTTTTTTTCCAGTTAGTAGGAGACATAGAAAAGAAAAAGAGTGGGGGGTGATGGGGTGGGAAAAAGACACACTCTCCAAAAGGTCTAGCTTACATATTTCATGGCACATTACTGATGTCTTGCCTCAGCTCTACCGACAACTCATTAGGACCTTTATGAAAGAGGGGAGAGATGAGAGCGCATTCATAATATACATCTGAGTATTTGCTTTTCTTTTAGATTGTACTTTCAGAGGGAAAAGTCAAGTTTAAAAGGATTACCCAGGGGTGGCTCTAAGTGCTGCATTTCCGCTGAATTCCAAAATGATCTACAGTGTGAGCTTATTTTGCTCTCAAGCACACATTTGGCCGTGCATCTCATCTACTGCTCTTTCAGGCAGTAGTTAGGTTTTGTCTACTTGCTTAAACAAGATTGTGCAACCACCCTCCATTGGTTTTTCAGTCTGCTGTGTCTTAATGACACTTAAAGACAGTCTCAGAGACATGTGAAAAAAATCTGAGGTGCAGGTCACTCTTGATGCTGTTATTGGTTCCAAAGCTTTATTCTGCGGTGGAAGAGACCTAATCATTGTGGGCAATGATCTATACAGGCTCTTGCATGTGCAAGAATGTTGTGTAAGGTTATATTTAAATGTACATGTGGATGTATTGCTGCCATTATATGTGTAAAAGGGCATATGAGCCAATGTGAGAAACAGTCTCTGCATTTGCCATTTTTAATTTTTTTTAATTTTTTTCTTTTTTTAACTATTTTGTTGAATTAATGAAGATTGCAGCTGTTGTCTGCATTTCCCTGTGCTTTATCTGTGCTTCTTTATTTTTGCAATGAAATCCATTGTTAGTAACTATTCTCCAACTTCATCTCCAAAACCTTCTTACTTGTCGATTTTTTGGAGTACTAGATGCAGTTTTGACTGGATTGGTAGAATACAATATTGAATAGATGTAATCAGTGCCATAGCCCAAACCTCTGGGATGGAAGTCATATGTTTGACAGCCTAAATCACCATTCCAAGTCAACCCAATACATTGATTGTTTTAGTTAAAACACACTTATGCTACTGCTTCGTTTTAAATCCTGTGTTGATTCCACTGGCTTCCTGTAAAAAGTGAAACAGGAAGTTATTATTAACCAATGCCCCATTTAACTGCACAGATGAATTATATTTCTTAATGTTGGTGACAGTCCTCAGTGTGGATGATGGTCCCATCATGGACCCTACTACAAGAGATTAACCACTTGCATTAAGTCACCTAACGGCTGTGTTAAGTCAACATCACAAGTACCCCTCTATTTATTCAATGCATCATTTAGCAGACACTTTTCTCCAAATCAGCTAACATGTGAGAGTGAGAACAGACAAGCAAAACATCCAACAGGATGGGACATTTAAATTAAGTGGTAGTCAGACTGCTGAGTCCAGTTGGACACAGATGCTGTCCTGTAGTACTAGAGGCAGTGCAGTTTCTTTTGTTCCCTTCCCTCTCCCTACAATAGTTTCTATGTTTAATTACAAGAACATAATTTCATCACATAATATTATCTTGGGCATAAGTGCACACAGTTTATTTAGTGTTGAGTTGTGCCAAAGAGATGGAGAAAGAGTTTCTCATTCATTCTGATAGGTAGAATAAATAAGTGTGAAAATGCTCCTTTAATAACTGTTTTTTTTTTTTTAGCTTGATAGGTATAGATAGGGATATTGCAGATTGGACAGAGTTTGGGCAATCATTCCATCACCTGGGAAAAAAAGAGGAAACAAGGTTGGGGTTGTTGTTTTGTAAGCCAGCTGTGAATTCGATGCACACTGGAACTGGAAGCCAGTGAAGAGCCACTGGACTAAAAGTACCAAATCCAGATATACATCCGTCAGGCATGCAGAAAATATGAGTGTACCCACCACTTTTTGGAAAAAAAACACTGAACGTTGCCATGACCCCTGGTCCCCTGGAGGCTCGGTTTTTCACTTATGGTCTTCACTATCATGTATAACACTCTATTTGGTTTGATAAATTAATACAAACGTCTTTGTGGACGAGATATCCAGTCGTTTGATACATACAAAACTTGCAGAAACTTAAAGATTTTATGAATGGAGCATGTTACCAACATAAAGTCACTCACAAGATGATGCTGAGAGATGATGCAATTTCACAACAATGTCTCACAGCGCTGAAGTTAAAATACCCACCCAAGAGGGTCTTGGTCTGCTCTTATTTTTTTTGTTGATCATAAAGTGACAGAGCTGCATCCAGATCCAGAATAATATCTGGGCTATGGAAAATCACCAGCAAATTAGAGGCAAAGGCTAACTATATATTACAATGCAGCTGATGAGACATCTGCTTCCACCAGGCACTATTGAAGTGCAACACTATTGAAGAGCCTCTTATGTACTCTGTTTATTGATCCAGGTTAGTTCATGAGATATCTTTTATTTTGGACCATTTTCACGACCATTGGGTGGACTTAAAAGTCTAATGTGTTGTTGTTGTGTGACTTCGGGAAAGCGACTGTAGGAGACGACAGCATGAGAACGGCAAAAACATGAGCGGCCGCTGTGAAGTAAATGAAGACTGACTAACAGCTTAATAAAAGGAAGAAATTCTCTATAAAACTTATAAAAATTAGTCGGAGAGCAGACTCCGTGTTTATATTGGATCTCTGCCAGGACTTCTTGGCAGAGATCCAAAGTAAATAAAACGGCAAATGGAGCAACTGCAGCAGGAGATGACAAGAGCTGGCTGTCACATCGACACTGAGACAGCCTATGTTTGTGAGAGTGTCATTGTGGGAGGGTCACAGGTGAGAGGGCATTTAGTCAGTTGATTGTAGTTTCCTAGATTTTGTTTATCTAGAAGTTAATCTAATTTAGATTCATGTTTAAGTAGTCCTTAATAATTTATTGCATAGACATTTATTTTGCCATCCCTCAACCCATTTTGCTCCACTTATCAGGGGTTGGGTCACAGGGTGAATAGCCTGAGCAGGGAAGCCAAGACTTCCTTCTTCCCCATCACATGCACCAGCTCATCAGGTGAGATGCTTATTTTATTCATCCACTATTTCAACTGTATGTAAACATCTTTTAACTATTGGCTTAAAATATAATCTACTTGTATGTATGTAAAGTATGTTTTTTCTTAATCCAAAATATAATAATTGATCTCATATGTTTTAAATGCACATAATAAATACCCTGATGCTGGATATTTAACAGTCAAGAATCTGAAAGCAACTGGTTTATGAAGGTTCACAAAGCACAAGATGTACTCATATTGTGTCTGTGACGGTACATTCTTAATGATCAGGTCCTTTTGTTCCTACATTTTGTTGCTCGTCAATTTAAGTTCTTCGTGGATATTTGCTGAATGACCTCCATGCTGTTGCTGAGAACAGCCCTGTGCATATAAGCTGTACAGGAAGGAGGAAACTGCTATATTTTAAATATATGAGCTTTATTATATCCGAGTGGAAAACAAATAAGTTATTTATATAGGAGTTTTCAGGAACAGTGCTTTCTGTTTGAGTAGATGTAGGGAGGGTGATATGTAGAGAAAATCTAGTTCTCTTTTGTTGACGAAAACTCCTCCTAGAAATGCATTATAACATCAGGTGTGTAAATCAGTTTCAGTGCCGTTTGGATCCAAGGTGTTATACATGTGTGTGATAATGGTTATGGAAGAGGTAGGTGATGCACATGGAAAGAACAGAGCTCAGCTGATACCTTCTTGGTGGTCTGATTGCTCTGGCCTTGTGGCCCACTGAGCAGTGATTGCCACAGCTGGGGCCTCCAGGACAGATTTCTGCAGGACTCCCATAGCTCAAAGCTGACACCTCCCACTAAACACTGTCTGCCCAGACCAACCTCTCACCATGCTATTTGTCCTGACAGATAGAAAGACAGAGGTTTGAAACTAACCTATATCTTCTTCCACTGATATGTCCTTTCTTTTGTCTCCCTTGGCTCACCCATGAATCATTTTTTCACCTTCACTTATTCACTTGGTCTTTCCATCTCCCCCTTTGTCTTGCCCTACAATCCACCCTCTCCTCCTCTTCTATTTTCTTTCTTCATTTTATCTACTTACCTACTTGTGTGTTTTGAGAGCAGCATGCACATCTGCCTTTTCAACAATCCTTCTCCAAACTCTTTCTTTGCTCTGATGTTCACATTCTCTTATTCAGATCATTTCCCCTTGAAGGGAATAATCCGCTAACTGGTTCATTCATACAGATGACATCATCAAATCCCTCCGTTGCCGTTGGCTGGATTAATCCTGCTCATTCTCTTTTCAGGTCATTATGGAAACACAAATCCAGTCAGTTTAAAGAGAGGAAAGGGGTCCGGCTACTACCGAAGAAGCTCTAGGGTAAGAAAGTGCCACCGATAGTGAGAGTAAAGAGAGAATGAAAAGAGGAAGAAGGACAGAGGGAGTGTCTGTCACTTCAGGGCATGGTCAAAGCTTAGTCTTTGACAAAAAAGGTGGATATCTGACTGTCTTTGGAACAAGGCTGAAACTATTTAAGTCAATCACATCAAGGGCACCATCCGAGGCTGGAAAATTTGTGCTGATGTTCCTGCATAACGTAGAAGATCACATACTTTGCTTTGTTTCAAATGTAATGCTGACATGAATAATTCTCCAATCAGTTCTTTTATGTTTAATGTGACACCACAAATCTAAAAGGAACTTTATACATTGTGTAAGGTGCATTTAATTTAACAATTGTCAATTATAATCCCTAATTTCCTACATAACCAAATCTTCTGCAGTTTAACGATAAGTGTGAAGAAAAAGAAAAGGTAGCAGCTGTTCAATGTTTTTCTCTTTAATATAAGAATATGCAAAATGTTCAATCCATGTTTTGGGAAATGAATAAAAACATATTTAGATACATTTAGATCTCCACATTTCACAAAAATAATGTTATCCAGCAACCAAATGTATGAAATTTCAATTCATCCACTATTATAAACCAATAGTTTTCTCTGTCAGGTGGCACACTGGCCTCTACTTTAACAGCATACAATGACTTAAGCAACCTTCTGCAAAATCATTGGATTTTCTCATCCACACATATTGCCACGACGATAGTGTGAAAGCTGCTACATAAGACACCGCTCTGCCATGTTGGAGTATCAGGGAATTCATTGTCTCACTCAAAAACACTTAGCCATGTGGAGGGGCTTGGCATTAATAGCCTACCCTCCCTGAAATATTGATAAATGTGAAACAAGGCACCAATAAAATAACCATCCAATTAAGGTGCATAGAAGTCAAATATTATTCAGTTCTATCTACAGTCAACGGGGTTTAACTTATACACTAAGAACTTTGCACGCTTAATTTCACCTAAAAGTGAGTGCATTTGAGGAGACCACATGATAAGTCCCCGCAGGTGCAGTGTAATGGAAATAAGAGAGCCTGTCCTACAAGATCCAGGTTAGCTATTGTGGGCAAGTATGTAGCCTGGGGAATATTCTAACGGATTCTCTAGGGGAGGTGGATGAGGTTAGCAGGGTCTCTCATCCCCTCGTCCTTGCGTGCCATAACTGATAGGATTGTTTTGACTAACAGGCATTAAAGTGATTGTGTGACGCAATGCCAGATCATGAGGTCAGCAGTCGGCCACACTGTGGTCAACGACGGGATAAATGCAAGTTCTGGCATTCTGCATGTGTTTTGGTATGCTCGCCTGCATGGCATGCACTGACAGCATCTATGTTCCTGTGCTGTGGTATGGGATGTATGCATGGATGTGCTCCTTTTTTTGGCTTAGTTTACTCAAGTATTCAAAACACATAAATGCACAGAGGGAACGTGGCGGATTGGAAAGAGAAATCCAAGACAAGGCAAACAGCAAAGTGACTTTATACTGAATTACTTCTAAAGCTGACTGCAGGTAAAGCGTTGAGATCATACTGCTTGAATAATTCCATTAGACAGGTCTCATCTTTTATACTAAGCACTTGCTGTTAACATGATTTATTTAGCATCATGCACCTTCACCTCAAAATAATGATATCGAATTGTGGAACAGTATATTTAACACTTTTACTTTTGGAGTAGTAAAAACATTATCATTACACTTATTAGCAAGTGAGACGTATTGTATATTTTAACAATTATCAATTCCGTAACATTTGGTGTGAAAGAATGAGCAGTCTCTTCACATTTATGAGGAAATTCTTTAAGTTTGTGATGGAAAATGAATTAAGGTGAGAAAAAACCTTTTCCACTGTGAACGAGCTAAGATAATACTTATTTAAACGTTTAATTTGCAAATGGCATGTAGGGTAAAAAGACCACTTGAGCAACTTGGTAGCATTCAATATACTATATTTTTAATCATTCTCCATATCCTGTTTCTGTTTCAGAAGCATTCAGGAGTGTCAAGATATGTTATCCTTCCAGCATATCTTGGGTCTTCCCAGTGTCTCCTTTGGTAACCGAGGACGCATCATGACCATATGCTCCAGCCACCTCATCTGGCTTCTAACTCTACCTCTAAGAGAAAGTGCCACCTCCCTGTGGAGGAAACTCTACTCAGGTGCTTGTATGATTTATTTCACACCACAAGTGAGGGGAAGGAATGTAGATCAACCAGTGATTCAAGAGCATTGCCTTTAGGATTACTTCCTATCCAATGACAGACCAATGGAGAGTCTGCATCACTGCCGGCGCCATACCAATCTGCCTGTCAGTCTTGCACTCCATCTTTCTGTTCTGGACAAGACTCGGACATACATGAATTCCTTCACGTGAGGCAGGACCTCATTCCTGACCTGGAGAAGACCGTCTACCCTTTTCTGGCCAAGGATCACAATCCCATATTTGGAGGAGCATATTTTCATCCCAACACAGTTAATTGCAAATTGCTGAAGTGATAGCTGCGGAGATGACAAAATAAAGCCGACAGAACCATGTAATCTGTAAAAAGCAGAAAAACCAATCCTAAGGGAGCCAAACTGGATCCCCTCAATACTTCGGCTAAACCTGGAAATTATGTCCATAAAAGTTATTAACAAAATTGTTGATGAAGGGCAGCTTAATGGAGTATAACCATCACTGGAAACAAATCCGACTTACCGCCATCAATCAGGTGGGATATATATTTTACACACCCAGTTTCATGTTTACATCAAAACCCTTCTTTTTTCATATTCATTTATTTAACACACAATAAAGCCAATAAAACAAGTGATATCACCTTAAAATCGCTCAATTCAACTTTTGATTTAAGGAAATATCTTTTTTTTTTCCTTCATACTACATGCAAACCATGGTTGCAACTAAATGTTTCACTCACTGAAGTCCCAAATGAAACATTTGAACACAAGAGTGGACTCTATTATGAACAAGATAATGTTGTCTGTTTATGAGAGGTGTGATTGTCATATCTATAGGTTTTCATGAGCAATTTCTTTGTGACACTTTTGGCTTTGCTAGGCTAAAGTTAAAAGTAGCAAGAGGGACTACCATAGAAGGTTATGCATTAAACGTGTCCCAATCGAGCCCTCCATGCCATGTTTTGCTATGTATCTGCTGTACTTGTCAAAATGTTCAATGCCTTCTGGCAAACAGGGGCGGGGGGAGGGCGGAAAAAACAAGGAAGAAAAAAAAAAGAGAGAGGGGAAAGGGGAGGGGGTGGGGA
>JBAMHX010000006.1:7246654-7261474 GCA_037177515.1 Pseudomugil tenellus | reverse complement strand
ACTGTTAATTTCCAGCCCAGCTAAATACTGGAGCTATCTTGCTATCTCATCTCTACATCACTCACATGTATGGAAGGCAAGATGACAACAGACCCCAGGTTAAAAAAAAGCGAAGTTCTCCTTTAAGAGCTCTTACAAGCTGCCTTCGTGTAGCCTTGAAAACATTAAGAATGCTCTTTTTTATTGCTACTTGTCTCTAAGGCAACAAGTGTAAGTTTTCAAGTAGTATTTAAGGTAATGGAAGGTAATAGGGTAACACAAACAACTTAGTATTTTTATCACCTATATTCGTTCACCCTTTTAAAACCAGTAACCTTTTAGGAAGGAATTTTTGATGCTCATTGAAGTCTTTTTACAAGTGCAATATGGGGTAAATTGAGGGAGCGGCCATTGTTATAAGGAAAATAACACTTTCCTGCACTGAATCTCATAAGATCCCATTTTGTGTAAAATAATTTGCAGATTGCCCCTAGAATTGCCCCTAGGAGAGATTGTGTTAATGATGTCACACGCAAATGTATTTGAGAAATAAAAAATATTTTGAAAGGATTTTTTTTTTCTTTTGTGATTTTCTACCATGTGACAAAATTCTTAACATGTAATCTTCAGCTTTCTGGTGTCAATTAGGCGTTTGCGATTGTCACAGGATCTTGAGCCATGTTTTTACCATAAAGTGATGCTAATTGTCTCAGAAACTGTATGTATCATATAAGTCACACTGGGACTTGTGAGTTAGGTTACTTGGATATTATAATGCAGTCCTGTAAGCAAACCAGACAACAAGCTTTGCATAAAAATGACTCATTGCAGCTAAAAGTAATTTGTGACTTGACTTGAAGTTCCATAAAGACTTGGGCATCTCTGGATAATCCATCAATCATCCATCAATCCTCCACGACAGCCTTATCCATTTTATGGTAATCTTATGGTCAAAGGGGAGCAAAGGAACCTATCTCCCTTTATAAGTTGATAAAGGTCTAACTAGTGCTCATAGTATGTATTTCATATTAACATCACACACACTACAAAGACAATTCATTCTACCATGTTTATAAAACCATTTTTATATCTATTTATAATAGTGCTGTGTCAGTATTCACAGTCTTAACTCCAATGAACTGCTGCTTACATACATTAAGAGAGATGGTGAGAGTGGCCAATGGCAACAGTATTGCACAGTGGAAGCAAGGAGTTTAATATAGACTTTCGATGATGATCATTCTGCATGTAGATGGCCAAACCAAAAAACCAAAAAAATATGTACATGAATTGGCTTTATTGAGAATTTGGCTGTATGACAAAACTATGAAGTATCTGTGAGCACCAAAAAAGAAAGGAGGCAAACAAATGTAAAGACCAGACAACAAGCCAGCAGACAGCATTTTGCAAGTTTGGCTCAAAGCTGACACATTTAAGAGTTAGTAGTGGAATCTCAAGTGAGGACATAACCCTGGACTGTTCCTATTTTATGCACAAACCCTGTTTTGGAAAGATCAAGAAAGAATTATTTTCTCATATTTTGTGAGTCTGCAGAAAATAGGGATATCAAATTATGTTTGAAACAGTGAAAAGGTCGATTTTGCATTGTGTATGCACTATGAATTAGTGCGACAGCTTCAAATGACATGTGGTTCCAAACGTCCAAATAGTAACTGGCGAGGGTATTACACACATAACTGATGAGGAAAGCTTGCTTTTCAGCTCTTGATCTTTGTACATGCTTAGCTGGGTCACCAACTTGACCCAAAGCCTGTATAGCAGGACAAGACTAGATTAATGAGAGGTTGTGGTAATTTCAGGGAGTCGTTTTTGTTCTTCACAGTTCATGCATATTAAGAAATCAATTGTAGATCACATTTGTTACTTTCCCAACACCTTACTCTCCTTCCAATGGATGCTTACAAGGTCAATACCTATTAACAAACTCATTGTATGTAATTACTTGAAAACATTTTGTTAACTGCATATCTCCGAATTGTGCAGCTATTTAGAAAACGTGTAAAAGTTTACACGGCCATCCTGATGGTTGCTTTAGGCCTACAGCATGGCAGCTATCCACTGCAGGGAGTATCATTAAGTGTATCAGACCACAGCTCAACAAATAGTACAAGCCATGATGCTTTTACATATGGGATTTTATTCTAGCTTTTTTTTCAGGGCAAAAAATAGTCTGAAGTGAGAATAATAATAAAAAAAAAGAAAAAGAAAGGTTATGCAAATAAATATATCTGCCAGTTTTTACAGAGTGCTCACCCATGTGTGTAGCTGCTTTTATGAATTTGTGTGTGTGCATTAAGAAGAACAGTGACTCCCTAGTGTAAATGTAGGGCCTTAATGCTTCATTTCATGCAGCTCTGGTGGTGGAGGTTGGCAATTTATATTTCTGATATTTATGCTGCTACCTCAATACAAAAGAGGTGAATGGAATTTCATTTGTGGTGCTTAAAGCCTTGAAAAATGAAAGAAATAGAAAAATGACCCCCTTTCCTGAAACAGTTAACCCTTTATGCTTTTCCTTTGGGCTTGTTTGGTAGAACATGTGGTATTTCCTCATGTGGCAGCTGCAAGTTACTCAAGAAGACTTCAGAACTAAAGTGAAAAAGAGCTTAATGTCATTTCAAGAGCTGAGAAATAAAAGGAAGCAGCAGCAAAAGAGAATACCATCAGTGTTGGGGACATACAGTTTTATTTGGCAAAACAAACAAGGCATATGACGTCAGAAGCCACGGCTAAGGGTAGATCCCCGAAATTCCCTAATCCTTCGATTCCCCAATCTTCAAATAGACATCATACAATAACATAAAGAGCCACATGTTCAATCCAAAGCACCACCTGGTGTGGAAACTTTGAACGAGCCCAAAATGATGTCAGAACTGGTCCCAAAATAAGGAAATTTGAGACAGCCTTGGGGACCTAAACTGGTATACCAAAAATTAAATTGTGAAAATTGTTTGCGTTATCATGCTCATACAAAGGATATCCGCCGGTGGGGGATGCAGCAGGCGCAGATGAAACCATCACTCCGTGTTGGGGGATATAACTTTTGAAGTAAAAAAAAAAAAAACAAATAAATAACGCTACCCTCATATACACTGATTTAGTCCTCCCACCTTCCTAGTGGTTTTCACATAACATTACTTTTACTGGGGTGTAAGTCACAGTGAAGATTATTATTATTATTTTTTTTTTTTTTTTTTTGTAAATTGACAGCAATATAGCTTTCTGCTCTTAGGCAACAAAGTAACTAAAATTCTTTACAGAAAATATTTGTCATTATGGCTATTTCACTGCAAGGGATAAGCATCACAGCTCTAACAGGCAACATCAAAGGGCAAAGAAATTTAGTCAGATGTGATGCAAAAAAAACATCAGTTTCCTCCAATTGGTAATGCCTTGACAGTTGGAAAAAAAGATGTTGAGTGAGAAATAAAGATAGACAGAAAGAAAGAGGCAGAAAAAAAAAGAGAGTGCTTTAGGCCATGTTTTGGTGTGAAGAGGCAGTCCATTTTGCATGCCTGGCTTATCAGTTGCAGAGGTATGCCTGTGCAAAATACGCAGGTGTGATAAATGAAATGCTGTTTATTTTATTCAAGCCTGTGTCATTTCTGTCTGTGGCTGAATTTGAAGGGTGGATATGTTTGTGCTAGAAGTGGAGGCGCTGCTCCTCTGTGTGCCTTCACTGTTCACGCTGGAGGATATCCAGACAGCTGCCTGCCTGCTTGTGTGCTACATCAAGTGTACAATTTGGTGTTCATTGAGAGCAACTTGTCAAAAGGGTTTAATGCCAATATCTGGCTCCCTTACTATGGCTAGCACTGAAAATCAATACACCTGTGTTCTCCTTTGAGAGTGTTTGGAGCAAAATGCAGTCACACACACAAACTGCTCTGCTACAGTAGCATGAAGTCTCTCAGGGACACAGTGTTGCCCCAGGGCTAAGCTACACCTGTCCTCTTGCACTTAGGGCGACTACTAATATGTTTGATCCAGAGTGACAGGGTCCTCACCCCGCAACCCACTCAATTATATGTTATGGGGGCAATTTAGTTTCACCGGGCATTTGACCAACTGTAACTGTGTGTTTGGGCCTTTATTAAAACTTACTCCATCAGCCATTACAGTAAATAAACACTTATATTGACCGTATGACCATATATGGTCAAAGTATACTTTTACACTTTCAGTTTCAGATACATTTTGAAAAGGACCACCAAAAGCAATCAGTTCAGAACATATCACAATTTTACCTGGATTGGTTTCTATAAATTAATCTAAAATCAGAAATAATAAGCAAATAGTGGGACAAAACTAGGTGTCGTTGTTCAGGCTAGCCTCAGGCACATAAAGCAAACTGATGCTAGTGGTTAAGACAACTCCGGTCCTAGTGAGCAGAACTTCTGCAAATGTTGTGCGTTTCCCTGTTAC
Source organism: Pseudomugil tenellus (assembly GCA_037177515.1). Classification (NCBI taxonomy): domain Eukaryota; kingdom Metazoa; phylum Chordata; class Actinopteri; order Atheriniformes; family Pseudomugilidae; genus Pseudomugil; species Pseudomugil tenellus. The sequence goes on along the minus strand of JBAMHX010000006.1, from coordinate 7,257,049 downwards.
AACCCACCTGACACATCAGACTGAATTAGCAGACTTGTGCAGAGGTTGACACCAAGTTTTGCACAAGTTTGCTAATTACACATTGATTTGAGTCAGGTGTGATGAAGCAGGGAAACGCAGGGAAGACTTGCAGGAGTGCGACAGGAGGACTGGAGTTACCTAACCCTGTACTACCATGATGGAGCTGACAAACATGGTGGATTTACATGCCTCAGTACCACTGGTTGAATCATCCGCAATTAATCTACCAAAACAGTTTTTATTTGTCTTTTGTGATCATAAATGTGTTCAATGCACATGTCTTGAAGTGGCTGCCATGCTTAAGCCGGTCAAACATCCAGATTATCGTAAAAAATGGATTCCCCCGTCATCCCTGGTGCTGCAATTTTCTACCTGGATGATTTTGAGATTCTTTTTCTCTCTGTTTTCAACCACACTCTTTTTACTAGGCTTAGTGGCGTTTCGCCCCATCAATCAAGAGATTTATCATGTTCTCAAAAACAAACACCCATCCACCTCACAGAGAAGAAAAAGAAAAAAAACACAAAACAAACAGGCAACGTGTGGCCATCCTACTGTAAATTTCTCTAATTACCTTTTTAAAATTCCACCAACAAGCTATTAAACATCCACGTTCTAATTTTTTCTCATTCCCCGGCATGCTATCTCGTATCTTGAAACCCTGCAAGCAATTAGTCCGAGTGACTTTATTCATTAGGGGCCTCGTCCTAATGATTATTAAACTGCACACAAGTCAGAAAGTAACCGGAGGGCTGCATGGTGGGAGAGAGGAGAACCAAAGAGGGGGACAAGGGGAAGGGAGGCAGAGAAAAGGGTTGAAGCTGGAGGGAGAGAAAAGAAAATCAAAGACAAAAAAGATGAGGATGAGAGTGTGGGAGAGATGATGGGGATTAAAAGGAAACTGGGGCAGGACAATCACAGACGATGTTGAATATAGCTAGAAATATGACCAGGGAGGAATGGACTCATCCTGAAAATGAAATGAGTGCAGATGAGACTGTTGTCCACAGTGAAATTAGGACAGATCATTTGCATTGTGGCAGGTGGATAATCACCCACTAAAATCAATCATATAAATCACCCAGTCGCCCAGCAAACATGTGTGTAGCATAGAAAATAAACGACAGACAGCAGATGCACCCATAAAAACCTTGCAACAAAATGTATGCACATACAGTAATTAGTATCTCAGCCGCTCAGCAAATATATACATGCTCAGAAAGGCTTGTGCATTCTATGAAATCATGCAGACTTTACCATGTCCATGTTGCTTTCAAGCTCTCGTCAATCCTCACCTGATGTTATCTGTAAGGGAAATTTATGCACTTGCTGCTGGGAATTTATGACAGACGTCCTCTTCAGTCAGAGGGACGCTGGCTAAGAAATTGCTTGGTTGAGGGTTAAAAAAAACAAAACAAAAGAAAAAACTGATCTGAAAGATTTATTTCCATCCACACCAAGGATGCATGATTTATTCAATCTGTTCATTTGAGTGAAACAATCATTTCTGGAAAGGAAGACTATGACGCATGATCAGGTTGAACTGTACAAGCAACCCCCATCCCCATTTGTTTGTTGCATGGTCTTCACACTCTAATTTATTTGGTTGTCATTGCTTGTGATTGTGGCAACTAGTAGAAGTACGGTGACGGGAAGATACATCAGTTTCTACCTATGGTTTGTTTTGTTCTCTATTGATAAGACAGAGTATTACCTTGGGAGGGAGAGTTGTGATGGCGCATTTGGGGACAAAAAGCAAAAGTGTCAGCTCATGGCTGTCCTCACCAATCAGACAGATGAGCTCAGAAAACAACATGGCCCCGCTCATCTTCGTTTCACTCGTCATTTCTTTAAGATTGTCACTGGAAAGGCTTGTTTTCTTATAAAACTCAAAGAAAGTTCTATGTTTGCTATTTTTTCCTCTTTACACAAATGAGTTCTGGACTCTAAAATAGGTGAATGCAACATACAGTAAAAACACTACAACGACTAAACAATCAAAACTTCTGCACTTGGGATCCTGATTTTAGATGTCAAAGGAATGAAACGGTCAGGCTGTGATTCAGTAGCAAGCTGTTGCCCAAACAAGGCCCTTTCTCGGCAGGGGCAGTGGATGGACGAAAGAACTGCAGGCCATTCGGGTGCTTGTATACACATCACCTGATGGCCTTTTCTCAGTAATTCACCTGCAGTACAGAGTGAAGAACTGTGGACTTTCAAAGACATGTGAAAATGAATAAATAAATAAACAGTAACCTATTAATAAGTCTTAAATGTCATGTGGACTTTTACTGTGCAGACTTGTTTTCCAAGCATCTCTTAATATTTCCAGATTACTTTGAAGGCCAATGAGTCAATTTCCCAGATTTCAGGTTTATTTTTGTATAATCAGATATAATCCTAGCTGGTTTCAGGAAGAAAAAATAAGCAATTTCATGAGAAAAAAGGATGCTTAAGTGGAGCAAATGCGGGATAATTGAATTCAAAACACCGAGCTGACTGCAATATCTTGAAAAGAGTTGTGCACTTAAACCATGTTTATCTTTTTTAAAGGAAACTAACCAGTCCACACAGGAAGTGCTCCATGATTTGTGCATGACAGAGTTAGACAGTAAAGAGTGGTTTAATCTCGTTTCTATGAAGAAACACAGTTAGCTTATAATACAGTTTATGTTATCACTACTACAATGTTTCTACATAAACGTGCAATAGTTCCTACAAAGGCTAAAATTACTTGGTTTTGCAATAAAGACAACATTTCTCATCATTATATTTATCTTTTTTAATCAGTGAGAGGTATTTAAATTGCATGTAACAGCACTTAAATCACATTTCCCCCACTTAACTCAATTTACTTTGATCACTACAGAAAACACAATATCAATTTTAAACTGAAAATAAAAGATATGTCACTTTGCTCAAATCACAATCAACAGGAGTAATACAGCTTTTTTTTAATTGTCTTGTCCAGCATAGAGGCAGGCAGAATGAGGATCTGTCCGTTATATCATGCTGAGCAAATTTATTCTGTCAAGAGGAACTATATGTATATACTTGTATATAAATTTACTATTGACAATCTCTATTCTTTATTTACATCCTATTTTGACAAAGTTTCCATGTGTTGCTGGACATGACTGGAGGGGACAGGAAAAAAAAAGATAAGTAAACAAGAGAAAAGGAAAGAGAACACAGACAGAACATAAAGAAGAGACGGAATCAAACCACAAAGAAAAAACTGCAATCTTACCACCCATACTTTGCCATTCGTACTTTGCCATCTGTAGTAGTTGTGTTCATGTATAAGTGTGATTAAAACTGAGAGGCAATCAGATACCGAGTGCAGCAATGAGGGGAGTAAAACAGCTTAATACACTTTAACATTGGCTTCACCATTCAGTTGTGGGTCAGGTCACACATAAAAAAATGGAACCCTAAACAATATACCAATAATAATACCAACAGAATTAATGCATAGTGCAGCCCTTGTCACCCTCGTGTGAAAAGGTCACGATCAACGGCTTGCAACATATTATTGTAAGTCATCCAAATCACACAAGTCAAAATATTGTATCCAGGACTTGAAAAAGTATGAAACAAAAACGTCTGGTTTCCATTAAGGATGTGGATGCCACTTGCATCACATTATACATCAGAAAGCAGCTGTCCTCTGCCACAGAGGTAGCCTTACTGCTCTCCCCAGTGGTTGGACTTAGACAATGGTCTCAGGACAATGGACAAAAAGGTGGTAAACCCTAGTCAGACACATTTTCACAGAAAGAAAATCTGTCATGCCTCATATGGCACTGCCAATAAACGTGTCTGCACCTAAAGCTGAATTATAGCATAGTTAAATATAATGAGTTGTAAAGTTTGATATCACTGTCTGTCAGACATAAAAGGAAAGAAAAAGAAGTTGCAAATTCACAAGTAAGTTAGAAAAACTTGCAGTGACATCAAATGACGGAAATGTATATGCTACCGCACTGACAATAACAAGTAGCTTTCAAGACAGCCTCAACATTCATCTTTTTGTGTGTGTTAAAGAAGAGCTAGCTGTTTTACCCATTTAGTGCTTTGATGTGAAAACTAAAATGGCTTGTGCAGTTGGTGTTCTGTCTGGAGAGCCTTCACCCCATCCCTGTGAGAAAGGGATTTAGACTCAATGAGGTTTAAAAACTGGAAATCCAGAGCTATATTGTATTCTAACCGTGGCCTCTTCTTTGTGCAAATGTTATGGTCAGGTCACTACAAGAACAATTAAATGAAGTGAGCCTAGTAATTTCTCTAGGACCCTAGGGCCTTGTTCCGTGGGTGGGAGGTTAGCTCTACACGTTTTTTGTGAGAAGATGCATCATTAATGGATCAAGAAGAGGAGACCAAGCTTCCCAGCACCCCTACAAACTCTATTAGACCACACCCCATTGGCTTTTACTAATGAATAATGTATGATGCCCTGCTGATTCCAGGTGTGACTTGACACAGCAGTTAAAAAAAAGTATATGAATATTCAGTGGCGGGTGGTAATGAAATCAAAATGTTCAGTATGGGAGTCCGATTTTAGATTGAGTCTATCGCTGCTGTGCAGAACTGGTAGACTGTGCTGATGGAGAGAAATGAGAGACTTTATATGCACTGACAGGGCTGAAATTTTGCCCTGCACTTTTAATGGTTTGTCTGACAGCAGATGGAGATGTCACTGTGCTCGCACTGATGGAGGCCATTTTGTTTTGGCAAAGCAGCAGTGATTTGTTTGTCTTGGAGGACACTGATGGGCAGGAGGACAGAGAAATGACCCATCGGTCAACACTGAGCAGAATTCATTTAGTTGCTTTACAGGGCGTCAAAATTGAGATGTCAAGGAAGGCATTTGTTTCCATGTGTACAAAGCTTCTCATAATCTAATCAAGAATGAGAAAGACTAAGCAATGTCATCTATATGCCTCAAAGTGGATAGTTTTGCTAGCTGGTCTATAGGAGCTGCTGACAAGCCCTATATATGGAAATATATTTTCAGCCGCATTCCTCTATGTCCTTTCTCAATGCTTCACCAGACATGACCATGCAGCTCTGGCATTTACAGGAGCCATCCAGTGGCAGAAATACAGAACGAAAGCTTGTGAACAACAGAGGAAAAGGCCGTCATAGACAAATTACCAAGCCTAAGAAGGTTAATGCTCACCATGTGTGGAACAGGGGGCTGCTGGAGGCCGACGTAGTTGCAAAAAGCACGTCGCAGACACCATGGCAGGCGTGAGGGGCTCTGCTTGCTGATTAATGTCATACTTTGGCTAATTACGTCCTCAGCGGACGTTAGCTTTAATGACACAAGTCATCAGAATACGTCAGTGTGGATGGATGGCCAGTTAGAGGAGGGAGGGAGCTCTTTCAGAGAGGAGAAAAGCAGGAGAGATATCAGTGCATCCGAGCGTCAGAGAAAGCCATCGACTGCACCTTCCCACCCCATTAGGTCGATTCCAGCACGCCAGCCACTGCGCCGTCCATATCTGAATAATAACTGTCGCTTAGTTGCAACCCTATCACCCCACTGCCCTTCCCTCAGCCCACCAGACCAGGATCAACTGGGTCCATTTGGTACCCTGTGACGCTTTCAGTCAAACTCTAATTTACTAGGAAATAAATGGGCTCCATAATAACAAGGGTCTGAATTCCCCAATCTCAACGAATTTGCCTCACCCTCTCAGTCCAATTCCTTCTAATGCAACCAACACACAGCCGAGAAGCGGACAACAGTTTCAAGCTGTTGATCCGCCCATGTGATGAGCTTCAAGCACCTGATTGGCTGAGTGTGCTGTCCTAAAGCGTGGTCATTCAAGCCCCAGTGGAAGAACTGAACTCTGATGGCAAAGCTAATTTGGATATTCCCTCAACCGTGAAATATGGAAAAGAGTTACTAAATGAGCAATTAATCCCACAGAGATACCATGTACCTGCAAAAACTTAGAAGGAAGAGGGGAAAAGAACAAAGCAAAAAAGAAGCAAATACGCAGTTTAATTTTTTTTTGTTTTAATAAATTCATTATGATAACATTGACATGTCTTCACTAACAGAGAGCTAGTACAGTAAAAATAAACAAAACATTTTATACAGGCAACAACTATTGTAATTTTACTTTTTTTAGGGTGTTTTGTAATTACTCCCTGAGCTTCTCGTTACTGGGCTGTGGATTATTTTTGTCTTACATTTCTCTGAGGAACCTAATTGTTATGTATTGTTGTGGAACTCCACAGGGATCTCTTGAAAGTCTTATTTATTTTTGCCATTCATCAGTCCCTTAAATATAGTCAATACCACTGTCAGTGTAAATTACACAAGCCACTGTAGAGATGACTTTCCATGGATGGTTGGGGAGAAAGGACCTTGAGATGGTGCCAAGTAGTGTTTTTAAGTGTGACAGTGAGGCTGATTTAGGGCTGAGAAAAGGCAAGAAGGGATGAGATGGACAAGGGGTTGACTCACATCTTTTTGCTCTGTTTGCAAAGCGAGAGGAAAGGGAGTTAATCCCAGTGCAGACAACAAATTCAGGCTTAAGTGACTGGCACTGTGACATTTAGCTAAAGAAATGGTTCTACATCCTTCCCCTTCTCTTTGTTTTGGTAGAAAAAGTAGTCTGCAACCAGACTTTTTATCCTGTCTGGCTATTGCAAAATATTGGTCCACTCATAGAGCAAAGTCAAGCCATTTTCCACTTTACACTGTTTAATTATGTCTTGATGTAATAGCAACAGATTCTAAACACTGAAAATATTTTTAAATCAGTTGACAACAGTTGCTGTGCCACTTTTGTCCTTGGAGTGAAGTAAGACATGGCATTACCTCAATAACAATTTGTGCAAGACTGCCACAGTCTACTTTGTTCAAACACAAATACCATGAATAATCTCACTCATTCACGAAACGTGTGTATATGAGTGTCCGTACATGCCTGCAAATGCACTCTCACACACACTAATAACCAGCAATCATGATAATCTATAACCGCACTCCAACCGAGTCCCTGGACAGGCATTACGGTCATGTTGGGGGCCAATAAATAACAGCACAAATAAAGCGCCTGTCCATTCTCACAGCCAGTGTGTATGCAAAATAGGTCAATAACACCATCCTGGAGGTCATTGCCAGACCGTTTGCTCCTTTATCGACTGTACTGCAATTCCAAAGGAATTAGGCTTTGTCACAATTCATCGTAGCTGCTGCCTCTGGGTCTTTGACAAAAAAGGGAGCCTTCTGTGGGGATGACAAAACCCATTTGTCTTACAAGGTTGTGTGTGTCTGTTTTGTTTCTGCTTTGCCTTCAATGACCTGAATCAAAATAGAAAAGAGCCTTTTTGCCGTGAGTCTATTATTTAAGTTCCTGCCTTTTTGCCTCCTTAAAATCAACAAAAGGTTTAAACTTGTCTGACTAAATCTATTCTCAAACTTTGTTATTTGATACAATTTTAATTAAAATAATATAATCAATAAAGTAATTCAACAGATATGTGCATCTCAAATAAGGTGTTTGCATGAAGACACCTAGTGTTCGGTAATGTTGCCTGTCTACATGGTAATATAACTATTCATCTAATGTTCAACATTCCAAAACTGCATTAAAACAGACTAAACTTTTTACTCAATTCATTCCTAACTCAAATACAATTTGTTTGTTTTAGATTTCTGGGTGCACTTTGTCCCAACCCCTTTAGGCTTTGCAACTGTAAGCTTACCGACAGCCTCCTACCAGCATTAGCATGAGCCAAACGTATGAGCGTATTTGTCAGTTTAACGTCAGCAACAGCTGCCTTTCCTGCCAAAGGCTCAAACATGTGGCTGGGTGCCCAGCTTAGGAACACGTCCTTCAGTTCTGTCCTCCTCCACCCTTAATTAGGAATGATGGAGGGACTGAGTGATCTTCAAAAGCAACCATCAGTGTCCATTTTATTGTCTTTACTCCAACCACATTTAATCTCTCAAACAACCACATCCAAACATTTAGTTCCACCCCAAAATCCTGTTTCATGCAGGAGCACAACAAATCATGAAATAAATACACCATCAAATGATTTACCCCGACTCTAAGAATAAATTTCACCTTCCAAGCTGTTTGTGGCTAGGTAAGTTTCAGCCTGATAACTGCTTTAAAACTTGAATGTGTTGCCTTTTTTTTGACACGAAAAAAAAGAAAGTTTTGCTTTGAAAAACAGCTACATGATAAATACATGAAAATCCCTGAACGAGAGGGAAATTTATGGTTGAAATGTAGCTTGTGTTTCCCCACCGAGGTGCAAGTTTGTGTTAAATTGTTTGGAACTTTTACTTGGTGGAGTCTTTGTTGCTGTATTTCCTGATTTCCAAACGTATATGTGACTATGTTTAAAACAACACTGATAAACTGCTGAGATGTGAGAAGCATCTGAAGAGTCAATCATGTTAGAAACCCCTGACCCCAAGTTTGTGTTCACATTTTTGTCCTCATTTCTTCTTCGGTAAGGTTTGACTCTGCCTAAATTGAGGGGAATAATATGTTCAAAAGACTTAGTTCATCTGAGTGCAGCGTGGAAAAAAGAAAAAAAAACTAATGCAAAAGATAATGCAAACCCTAATTGAACGCCAACTGGATTACAAGAAGTGAAAAGAAGTATTCGGAATAATTCATTAAAAACAGTCAGTAATTAAAACCAGATTTAGAAAACTGGTCTGAAATAAAATCATACAAAGCAAAAAGAGGTTCAACCCATCCAAGTTTCCATCAGTTTTGTCTGTTTGCTTTTACCATCTATCAATTTTTTTCCCCTAAACCTGTGTTTAGTGTTAGCTGGCGCTTCTGCCCCACTAAGCCAGTGGCAAACACTGTTAAGAGAAACTGACAGACAGGACGGGGAGAAGTGTCTGGTGGGTTTTGATACTGTCACAAGACATCTCTTCCTTCCCATTTCCACCACAATTCTTCTTTGTCCATTGCTCCGCTCGCTCCTTTCCCAGTCCCATCATGATGGCCTAAGCATGAAGGAGCCATCTGTCACTCTGCTCATTCCTGTTCGGGTCCTGAGAGCCCGCCACTCGCCTCTCACCCGCCTTGGCTGTCATGTCCGCTGGCTGACGGGAAAAGTGACGAGCGGCGACAAACGTCCCCAGCTTGAGTCTGTCAGTATCTCCTCCATTTTTTCCCTTTCTCTTCATCTCCCTCTACGGTCATGCCGAGACACACACACACACACACACACACATTTTCAAATGTATACACCCATGTATGCTTGAAAAATCTGGTTGCTTTATCTTTACAGACAGCCTTTAGAGATCTCACATTCAATTGATTTTCTCCATTTTGAAACAGCATGACATCCTGACAGGGGAGCGGGTGAGCAAAAGAATAGAAGAGGGAGAGGATGGAGAGAGACGAGGAGCGTGTGGTATTCCCCAATCTGACCATTATGAGCGGCATGTCAAACGAGGGCGAGAGACAGAGGCCTTGACATGGGCCAGCCCACACTGGGAGGAGTGGTGGGAGTGTGGGGAAAGAAGGGACAAGAGAGACAGGGGGATAGATAAAAAAAGTGGATGTATGGAAGGCTGAGCAAACTTGGACAAGAAAGGACGGAACAGAGAACCTCTGTAAAAAAAATGAATTAAAAAAGCAGACGAGAGAAAAAAGAGAAAGCGCATGTGACACAATAAGGTGGGGCAGATAGAGGGGGGAGCTGAGAAAGAGCTTTTTTTTTTTTTTTTACAACCTGCAGGTCGATCGGGTACAGTTAGATCGGCCACGCTGGCCTCACCTTCTCTCATCCTCCACAGATACCACCCTCCTCTTCTTCCTCCTTATGTCTCCCTTCGCCCCACTTGTAGGGACCACACTGATAGACAGTGAAAATCCAGTGATAGGATTTGATTGTCAGCTGAAGTGGCAGTTATAAATTTACTCTAAGATAGCCATTTATTGCAATGGCACAGGGAATTGAGTGTGAGCGGCTGGGAAGAGGAGTCACACAGAAAGAAAGAGGGGTATTTCTACGACCGGCAGGCTCTCCTTTCTGTGTCACCTATTATCCTTTGTGATCAGCGTGCTTTTACAGGTGCCGCCAACACACAAACACATCCTAGCCCTGGCAGACAACATAAAAAGGTCAAGAACCGCGAACAGATTTTGTGAAAATTTGTGCAACTCAGGGCATTGAGTTGGCCTAAAGCAAACTGTCTATCCTAAAAAAAAATATATATATATTCTCTGCGTAATGTAGTTTACCGCAGCATGTCTTTGTTTACAGTATGATGATATTTAGAGGCAGGGGGCATTTGTGGTGTAGGGGGGGGGGGGGGGGGGGGGGGGGGGGGGGGGGGGGGGGGGGGGGGGGGGGGGGGGGGGGGGGGGGGGG
>JBAMHX010000006.1:7214805-7246554 GCA_037177515.1 Pseudomugil tenellus | reverse complement strand
AAAAAAAGGATGGTGATTTCTTTGTGGAGTGGGTTTCACCAAAACGGTTTTTGGTTGGAGGGGTGGGGGGGTTGGGGGTGGGGGGGTGTTTGGGGTCCCCCCCCCCCCCCCCCCCCCCCCTACACCCCCTCCTACCATTCCTGGTGGATTATTCCTTCAGTTTCTTAAAAGCCAAAGTCTCCGTGGGATGGTCCAAACGCATAAGGATGGGGATCCAAGGAAGCGGTTGGCATTTACAAATGCTGCAGGTGCACTGAAATATGGGAGCCATATTTCAACACATGTGGAGCAGTACGTGAACGGAGTTGCACACACAGAAAGCACAAAATTCAGAGGGTGCACATTATTATCAGTCCGCAGGAGTCAGGTGCACTTGTTTGTGTCTGAGGGCACATGTGGGGGTGGGTAAACCTTCGACACCAGCTTGACAGGCTTTTAATTGCATCCAGTCTGTGATGGTTTTTTTTTCAACAGTGGAACACACAGAATCATCTTTCTGTCAAGAAGGCGAGAATAAACTTGGTTCCCACCCCGTATCTGAAACCTGTTAATTATTCTTGATAAATAATAAAATAATGAAAAACACACTGATTTTATGGATCTTATGATCTTGCGGATGTATCTAGACATTAAAAATGCTTCAAAGACCCCAAAAGAACAGAGATAAAGAGCAACACTATATGCATGCCTTTTTAAGAGTTAAACAAGCTTTAACTTGCAGCTAAACTACACTACAAGAACCGTTTTCCTCCCTCAGAGTTTAATGGCCCCCCTCTTGTGCATGTCCTGTTATCGGCACTTCATTGAAATTTTATTTCAAAGCAATTTATCCGCAGGGTTCAGAACTGTGAAAATATGCATCACATTGGACTTTTCTTTAATTTCTGAAGTTGTAGAAATTGGTTGATCTCCAAAAGCAAATTTTTTAAAAAGATGAATTTCATATTAAATTTCCAACCAGAATAAAAGAGAAGATATTATATTGGAACAGATGCTTCCCCAAAACTCTTTACCCAAAGTTATGTTTACCATCCAAAGACATTCTTTAAAAGCTGGTAATAATTTATAATATATCATGCAATTTAAGTGTCCTAAGCTGAAGCCAGAGCCTCATATTCAGCACATTCATTTGCATATTCAACAATCAAAACCAGTCACAAAAACACACATGCGTGTTAGTTTTGTGGTGGAATATCTCTTTCCTTCAGACATGGGGGACGCCACCCTGTCATTCCCAGCATGTTTAGGAAGCTACAGATACAACAAAGACAGGTGCAGTCACCGCATAAGATAAGACAATGTAATTACTGTAGGAGATTGGGTACTACATGGGCCAAACACATGCATCCATACTCAGACACCTGTATGCACGCATCACATTATATTTCAGGCAATTCTACCTGCACACCAAGAGAGGTGAATTTTTTTTTATTTGTATCTGAAATCCAATGAAACCAAAAACACTGGAAGCCAATAGATAGCAGTACTCTCCAGCTGGCTAGTCATTTAATAACTTCCAATCCTAATCTTATATATGAGCAATAACAATGACAGTGCAATGATGACACTACGCTGTGAGGAATCATAAATTATAAATGTAATGATATTTCTAGTCAATTTAAACCAAAAATCAGTTAACAATATTTTAATCTTTTTATCCGTCTCCCATATGTACCAAGAAATATCATGTTATCACACAGATGTCACAGGTTTAGAGTAGCACAGAAACAAAACATAAACTACATGAGTAACAGTAACTTACTCTAACTATTTTTCAAGTAATATTTATTTTATTATCCATTCTTCCACCCACATTCTTTTGCTAACCTTTGGCTAGCTTATGGGTACTACAATTTAAACAGAGACCTCATTCTCTCCGGCCACCTAGTCAAGCGCTCCTGACTAAAAACTGAGGTGTTTCTCCTGCATGCTCTAGGTCTTTTCAGATGCCTCCACCTGGTGGGACATACTTAAAACATATCCCCTTGGTGGTATGAAAAATGGCATACTAATCTGATGTCCAAATAAAGTAAATGTAGAACAGCGCTTTGAATCCTTTCATCTCTAAAGTCATAGTTTTTATGACCACATATTTGGATTGGAACATAGATTAATAATATAGAAGCTTCCCCATTCAGACATCATTTAGATGGATGTTTTGGACTATTATCCTGTCAGAGAAGTAACAACCATTTAATAATTTGGAGTTTTGAGATATGAGCACCGTTTTTCCATATATATTTTTTTTTCCTTTTTTGTAGTCCCACTACTTCCATATTACACTGTGAAAACTGTCATGCTATTCTTATTATGCTTTTCCTAACTCATAATGTCATACATTTATATTCATTCATTTTTGTATACCAATTATGTCAATTCAGGGCCGGTGTGGCTGAAGCTTGTTTGAGGAATTAGTAGGTGAGAGGCAGGGTAATCCCTGGACAGTTTGCCTGTCCATCATAGGGTCCATACATTTATATATTTAAATACATAAACCAAATATATAATGCAGCTTAATTAGATTCACCAAAAGGAAAAAGGTTGTTCCCTGAAAGAACAAGGATATATTTTTGGTTTGTTTAGTTGAATCTTAGCCAAAGATGACTCTTTTTGTGACACACCTCAGATGCAAAAACGAGTATTCTAATTTTAAAGCTCAATTCAATTGACTTTAAAATGCTCCATTTATACAGTACATTCTCCCAAAAAAATAAGCCGCAGATGGATTTCCTACTATAAAATGAAAGAAAAAAAGAGGCACAAACACTCAACACAAACAGTGCAACAACCAGTCACTTTGATAACATCTGAGAATGTACTCTGCCTGCATTCCTATTAGAACTATGGATTCGCTGTTGGATGCCTTGTCTCCAGTGTTGGTCTAGTTTTTTTGTATTGCTGGAGGGGGAAGTATTTGGTTTAAAATGGATTCAGGTGCTGGCGCCTTGTGGGCCTGCCCAATGTGGACCTTTGAGACCTCATTGTAATTTCATTAGCTGCTACAGTGACAATGAGTGTTGTGTCGCATCAACACATCAAACCCCTGAGCCTGTCAACACCCTGGAGTGGCTGTGCACATGCACGTAAACAGAGAAAGATTTCCATTTGTGCACATGCATGCATAAACCCCACTACCCACTTGTACCCTCCCTTATTTTTTACACTCTATCTCACACATTCCCACACTCTCGCTGCTCTCCTCCACCCCTGCCGGGCTTGTCTTTCTCTGCGAGGTCTCCGGTGGGCAGAGGGAGAAGGATTTCTTCTGGGGCTTTCCCTGTCTTCCTGTTTTAGATCACTACAGCATGGAAGGAAGACGTGGTGGAGGGAAAGTTGTGGAGTTGATTGGATCAGCTTTGATATATGGAACCAGCTTTGATGGTCTCTCGCTTCTCTCTATAAATAGCAAGCTATACCTTTAGGGGGGAGGGAAGGCATTTCCAAGAGGAGGGAGAAGGGACTATAAGGAAAGAAATATTCCTGTAAAGAATATGTGCATATTGGTCTACACATGTACATATATGCATATATAACATTCTCATATGAAAGAGAAAAAGTTTGTGTACCAATCGTTGTTGGCAAAGACTTGGAAATGTGAAAATCTCAGCAAATAAACTTGGTTTAATACAGAAACACATACATATATGTATGTGTACATAGTACACAAACAATCACATGAAAGCACACATGGATGTGCATGTAAATATGGAACGGTGAATATGCCTGGAGTTGGATCAAAGAGATATAGGCTACTTTAGGACATTGTAGAGACTGAATGAAAGCCAAAGTGAGAGACAACATTAATACATCCTAAAATTGGATCCAGTTATCACATGACCATTTTCCAAGCATTGCATCTAATTTGTACATCAATTTTTTATGTTCCAGGTCCCTGTAAGCTTCAAGTGTGAAATAGTGAAATTTAGATTTATATTTTCTTTTATATTTGTTAGATTAGAGGTCATTCAAGAAAATAAATTTTCAGATATTTTCAAAAACCATCAAAAATCTGGGTTCCTGTGTCGACCAACTCATGCATTTTTAATAGAAAGTTCTTCATTGTTGGCTAAATTGTTCCCCAACCTGAGGCCAAATGTCAGAAAGGTACTTGAAATCCTGACATGTCAAAAATTTGCATGGAAACATCATTATTGCACATCGTAGTGTGTTGCTTTTAAAGGAACTCATGCATGCTATAAAGTTACAGGAGGAATTAAAAAAATCACTTATTTACATAACTCATAATCATTAAAAAATGTTCAACCTGCTGACAACTTATCTACCTGGCACATTTCAGTGTCCAAAGTGAGACCCCAATCACATGCTAGGTCTTCCATTAGACAACAAACATATTTGCAAAACTAAAGAAAAGTCCATTAAGCAGCCACAACAAATTTAACTGCGGATGAAATGACTTTGTGTCACCGTGCTTGTGTCTTTGCCCCCCTGTTTGGCATCGATTTGGTTGCTAAACATTGGAACAAGCAAATGCATCAGGATGAAATCTCTTTTTGTAGCTGTAGAAAGTGTGCTACTTATCAAAGGAATTGTGACTTTAGTACTCTTCCCACCCTTCAGGGTGTGGAAAACCTTGGTCTCCGTGATAAGCTTGCTCACCTTGAAAATAATTCAACGTCGAACAAATATTTCCAGGGAAATGCAAACAAGTTTAAAATATGATGTTGCACCTAGACGGGCCAAATAAGCACTTATTTAGATGATTCCACATTCAGTACGATATGAATGTCGGGCACATCCTTGAAAACCTTTGTAAGCTTAACAATAAACACAAGAGCACAAAGATTTATGTCAAAGTCAGCCAGAGTAGAAAAGACAACTAGTTTTACATCAGGTACAACAAAGTTCAACATCTTAATAATCAATATCAATTTGTTCAATGCAATTGGCTGTGAAATGAATGACAAGTGGTTCCCCCAATCAGGTCTCTCATTTCTTGGTTCTGAACAGGTTGGGTCCCAGTATTTGAACATAAGACGGGTTAGATTTGGGTTTTGGCTGCACAGTTTTGGGTCTATTCACTTACCAGATCCAAATATTTGAATCTGTCAGCCTAGCTTTAAAAAGTGATTTCAACCACATCTGCATATCAGTATGATATCAATGTCCAACGTTGCGATAAACATTGTTTGTTTTGCATTAGTAAAAATATGTCAGGAAAAGCAGAGCTGCAACTCTCTCTCCAATATGATGACTGAGAAACTGTTAGCAAGAATAGTGAATTAAAAATGAAATAGAATGGTGTTATTTCGGGTTTACAGTCTATAAACGCTCATTGTGAAGATGAATGCACATTTGGGAGCTCAGCAATCAAAACAACAATAGCCATTGGTATACAGGGATGTGGACAAATGGAATATGGTCAGACGAGTGATTCATATTTACCATCCAATTGGGGAAGTGTGTGTGCATGGTGCATATAAAGAGTGTTATACTGCCTTAGCCCTACGGTGACTGGATCTAATGGGTGTTTTATTGTAGAGGTATATTTTGCTGGTATGGCTTAGGTCCCCTTGTCCCTTTAGAAGGAAGGGTCAATGCAAATCAATACAAAGTTGTTTTGAGCAGTCACCTTTAGCCTTTGGCAAAACACTTATATCCAGATGGCAATGCTTTCTTCCAAGATGACAATGCTCGGATCCATAGGGCATGAGGGGGTCACTGAATGGTATGATGAGTATGAAATGAAGTGAATCATATGCTATGACTGTTGCAGTCAACAGATCTCAGCCCAACTGGACACCTGAAGGAATATCTTTTGGAAAATTGGAGCTCTGAATCAATGCCAAAAATGTGATGACCCAACACCTAACTGACTCTTTTGTTGTTTTTTCATTTAATCTATCATTAGTTTGTAGCTAATATAACTTGGATATAATGTAAAAATGTTTTTTAAATATTTTAATTCCAACTAACCACACATTTCCAATGTAATTACATCCCCAAACACATATATGGTTTGGCCACAACTACCACCATAGCTGGATATGCTTCTCATGAGCGCCATAACTCGAACAAGTTTTACAATTTGATTTTGATACTCTGTATACCTGTTTAGGTCTCCAAGGGGATGACCTGTGTCAAATTTTACAATTTTTGGATTTATGTTTTCCAGGTTTACCAGGTGGTGCTTTATGAATTGAAAAATTCTATTTTTGGCTATATCGCGAATTATTCCTTTCATAGACCCCAAACCAAATGCAAATACAAGGTCATGACCTCAGATATGCATCCAGTTTGGACGTGATACCGAGCTGGTTCAAAGTTTTGACACTATGGGGACTGAACATGTGCAGCTTTATATTATTGTGTCTATCCGAGGACTGAGGAATAGGAGGATTGGGGGCGTAGGCCTTATTAAGTCATTTTGAGCAATATTTCTTCAAACTTTGTGGGTCCTTTGACGCTTACTGTTAGACTGGTTTCTATAAGTTAGAATGTGCTATAAATGTGCTACCTTTTTAATCACCTAACTCTAGGGATGAACTAGTGTTGTG
This sequence comes from Pseudomugil tenellus, assembly GCA_037177515.1. Lineage (NCBI taxonomy): Eukaryota > Metazoa > Chordata > Actinopteri > Atheriniformes > Pseudomugilidae > Pseudomugil > Pseudomugil tenellus. The sequence goes on along the minus strand of JBAMHX010000006.1, from coordinate 7,240,039 downwards.
TAGATACAAAAAAAACTAATCAAATCTTTACAAATGTTATTACTAGCATTCTGCTTTGAAAAAAAATGTTTTTTTTTTTTTTTGTTGTTTAGACCTATCTATGAAGACGGCAGAGATTATACAGTTTCACAGACAGAAAATAGTATTTTTGTACCAACAAGGTGATTCCCAAAAGAGCTTTTATGTGGTAAGTTTGTATGTCTTGGCATGAGGTGTCCATACAGCAACTGGGGAATCTGGGCAAGTGGAGAACAAAAGAAGTGGCAAACCTAAAAATGAATCTCCAGGAGTGGCAGGATGCACGCTGGGCTTTTAGGTCATATACTTGAAAGAGATCTCGTAAGAAATGGCAAAAAGAAATTACAATAGTGCCTGTAACAGAGAGTTCAAGCTGTGTTTCGGAATAAAGGTGCTCATAGCAAATATGAACACCTATTTTCTAAAAATAGATCTGTGAAACTACGGCTTCTACCTTATGTTTTATTTACATTCTTGTTCTAAAATGTTTCAAGAATTGCTGGACCTTGTTCCCACTAACAGGAATGTTTAGGAGCTTTACCCTGATAGTAATGTTCCATGGTACATTTTGTAATTTCCTCTGGGGTAAATAAATTATTTTCCATTTCATTTAATCTAATTTCCTGGTATTACATAAAGTTAACTTGATCATTAAAAACAATTGTTAACTCTAATGAGCATCACCTGGTTCACTTAACATTGTTTTTCTACCCTCATCCTACCTACTCTCATTTTCCATCTTTCTAACCCATCCCTCTTTTCTTCCTTCTCTCCCTCCCCCTCATCCATTCCTCCACCCATCCCCTCACTCATCCACCCTTCCTTGCTTCATCCATCCTTACCCTCTCTCACATGCTCATTCCATCCTCTGTCATCCATCCAGTCATCTCCCTTCCCTTCATCTATTCCCACTTTCATCATTCATTTACCCATTCATCCATCCTTCAACTACCATCCCTCTGTCTTTCTCTTTCATCCTTCATCCCTTACCTCATCTCAGCTTTTTCACATCTTCCTTCACATAACTCATCTTCTCTTTTATGGTACCATGCTGGTTGGGAGGAAGTAGGTTTGAATTCTGATTGGGTAACTGCCATCCTGACTCTTCTCCCCTCACCCTAAAAAAACGAGACCCCCAAATAAACCCGTTGGGGAACTAAAATTAATGTGTCCAAGACCGTATGCTAATCTTACATCCATACTGTCATTAAAATAACATTACTGAGGCATAGTAGTGAGATGAAAAATGTGGGGTTACTCAAGACTTTTGCATAGCATTTTAAATCACTCAACTGAGACATGTGCTGCTTTTATAAACAGCAACAAAAGTATTAAGACAACCATCAAAATTAGCCCTAATTTCTTTTCCAGTTCTGTGTGCATCAAATCATACAAAAAAACAGTGCAAGCTCGACATACTAGCATGAATGCTGCTTCTTCGTGCTTCAACAAGACATTGCTAACATAGCCTGGACAATGTCAACAACCAAAATAACATCCAATTTTAGACCTGTTTTCCTCTCCTTTCCTTGCAGCGTGCCTTCAAACTTGTCACCTCCTCTCTCTAACATTCTCACTGATGCACATGTCCACAAATCAAATGTAAACATGCAGAAAGGCATGTCTCCATCAGCCACAGGGGACAGGCAGTGGCAGCTCAGTGTGCGCCAGCTCATTTTTACCATTCAGAAACAAATGGCCAGTCCTTTCATTTCCCCACCCGCCACAACACTGTCCCACCTAATCACTTGTCGGCGGTGAACATGACAGAGCTTTGCCTCAAGTTATGATCGTGGATGATGACACACTTAGAGGCCGGCTAGGGAAGTTAGCGCTGCAATAGATTGATACATTTGTCGCTTCTCTGAGGACTCTCACCCCCCTCTACCACCAGCAATAAATGACAAATGAGTTTAACTGCCACCGTTAAAGGCATTTATAATATTGATCTGGCAGGAGTCAATAGCGAGCTCTATGCTCAAGCACTCATAATATTACTTTGAGCAATGTGCACACGAGTATAAATGTATACACAGACGCACACATGCTCTTATGTGGTCTCTAAAAAACAAAAAGAAAGGAAAATCAATGGACAGTGGTGCTGCAAGGGGAAAGACTAATCTTCCTAACTAATGAAAATAAACACATTAGGAATGTACAGCGTTAACCGACCTCTGTGTTGACCTCACTCCATCTTGACACAATTAATCCCTCGTTAAGAGGGTAATTGTTTGCCACTGCTCATATTTATTGTAGATCATAGTGGCGAAGGTGCCCGCTGTGCCTGAGACCACAGGGTGAAGCCCCCTAAACAGCACATGCACACTTGCAAACATGTGCTACTTGCGTGACTGCTGAACATAACAGCGGTAGTCCAAAACCACTGGTGCCCCAAGATGCCAGGGGAAGCAATCGATAAGGAGTGGGAGCGAGTCCGCACAGCTGCTAATTGAAATGAATTTGGTGGTGGACAGATAAACGATTGGACATGTGAAAAGAGAGCCAGGTTGGAACAGGAGGATTTGTCGCGGGGGGTGGTGGGGTTGGGGGTCACCTTTTCTCTAAAAGGGGGAACGTCTGGGGAGTCTTCAGATGAGAAATGCGGTCACTTTATTATTGGCAGCAACCAATAGGAATTTTACACAAGGATGTATCAATCATACTGGCGATTAATATGGAAAAGGTTGAATGGAGGAATATATTCAATGTTATGACACTTTTTTTACCATTCTGCTCATTTCAGTCACTCGAGTTCACCAGCTAGTTCAGACACAAATGCCATCTGCTAAATTCCTCCCATTCATTTTATTATATTTGTATCAATCCAGCTGATGTCTTATCAATAATATGCTCCATGTAAGTGCTGATATGATCATATTAATGCATGGAAAGCATATTATCTTAAAAGCCATTAAGGCACAAAGAGAAAAAATAATACAAAGTTCAACAGCAAGAACAGGATACATATTTATTTTCCTTTCTGTATTTGTGTGTATTACTATGAACGTTGAAAACTGCTCTGCATACTTCATCATCAAACAGTATGGCTCATGTAAAAGTCAAATGACTAATAGCTTATTCCTCTGCTTTCTCCTGGGATTAAAAGACATGTTGACTTAGGTCACCCCAGTCGCTATACACGTATTCCTCGTTGGAGTCTAACACTGGGAGTTCAGCTCTGCCAAACATGCGATTTTAACCTTTGTAATAGAATCAGTGTGCAAGCATTCCCTGCATGATGCCATGTGTACAAAGGAATCAATGAGCAGACTGCTATTACTTCAACTACATTGAAATGAAGGGATCCCGTGTGAAGCGGAGGAGGACAAAGATAGGAAATTGGGGGTGCAAAAGTAAAGGAAGCAGACAAGGTGAGCAGGTACGCAGCGGGTGTCCTGCACTATTTGTGTCAGTCAGACACAGGGGGATAGTCAGCCTGAGACGGCTCCGGTGTAGGCAACCTGCTCTTCCAGGAACAGTATGTCCCACCAGTGACACACCTATAAGAACACCGCAAAACATGCACATTTATATTGTTTTACACTGTAAAAATGGCATCCAGTATGTTTTGTTTTTAATTTTACTCACCTGTATGGACTTTGAAGGATGTACTTTTGTATAATTTTGCATAAAATTATTGTAGAGGGTCAAAAGTCAACATCTGTCTGGAATAAAAACTACTATGTGCTTCATGGAGTTATTTATAATGAAATGCATTTCTTTTCAGACAGAGGAAATTTTAATTTTAGCAGTTTGGCAGTCCAGTTTGATGTAAATGTTCATGGTAATACTAGAATGACAGAGATAATCTTACATGATAATTAGTAATAATACAGGATGAAAATAATATAGCTTGGACTGTGTCAGTTTTGTGAAATATGTTAAAAGTAATACAACTGTATGGTTTCCCATGAAATGTTCTGAAACTATAATGATTGGCTTTATTGCCAGGCTCCTTCTTTATTATCCTTTAAAAACGACATCTATCCAGGTTCCTGGAACACAGTCACAGTGGTCTTCATCAAAAGTACATCCCAAAAATCTACAACTTCAACAGCATGTTCAGAGAGGTGAGAAAAACAGAAAGTCAAGTTTTGAAAGCTGACCACGGATTATATAGGAGTAACAGATTCATGCTGCTTGGAGTAGATTTAGGCTCAGTTTGCATATAAGTGTGCAGAAACAAAATGCAAGATAGGTTAAAGAGAACAATTGTCTTTTGGAGACTATTGGTGGACAGCAGCTCAATGTTTGGATCACAGTATGGGCAGAGGTCTACAGTTTCCCTGGTTTGGTTTTCATTTCAATCTTTTTTTTAAGTTGTTGAATAAATATATATATTCTACACGTCTTCATACCTGTGTTTGATTCAAGCAATGCTTCATATAAACATTAAGATTGTGACAGAAAATAAATCAAACTACCTGAAAAGACGTTCAATGTCCAACGAATCCCAGTTGAATAGAAACATGTAAAAGAGGAAAGACAAAAAAGAGGAATTAATTATTCTTTTTAAAATTTGGAAGGGAAAAAATATTAAGATGAATTAAAAGATTCCATTTACATCAGACAGACAAAATAGTCCACTGACACATCACTAATGTGGTCTTACTTTCCTCTCTAGTCACAATATAATAAAAACGACTTTTCCATTGGTAATGATCTGTTTTGTCCCTAATTATTAAAACAATCCACTTAATCAAAAAAATAAACAACCAGGCAATTAGCTGTCTGTAGGTTAAACAGCTTTGACAGACTGATGTGGTCATTGCAATACCTGAACACACCAACACTTTTGCTCTGTAGTAAATACAGTTAAAACAAAAATGCCCACTTTTTTCAGGACAGCCATTCTTAAAACACACTGTGCTTTAAGTCCACTGCAAAATGAAGCAAATTAACCATTGGAAAATGAATTACCATGAAACTCCAATGAGAGGGATGATGGATGACAGCTGTCTGCCACCCCTGACAGTTTTTACATTTGACTTTCTAATTAATGTGGGGATTTAATGTGTTTGTTAATTCTGTCAATAGCAATTACGTCTCTTTTTCGCCAGCTTTGCCACACGCATGTGCCCGATGTTATGCTAATGTACTGTTATCTATGTGTTGAAGCCACAACTGCCAAACAAGCCCAGCCAGCAAATGGGCTTTGGCTCCCCTTGGAAAAAGTGCCATGCTGCATATACATAGAAAATTATATGAATTCCAGCCCACTCTACTCTGTTGTATGCTAAAGAAAATTGGCAAGTGACTTGGGAAAGTGAGCTGAAATGGTTTTGTTGGATGGATGTTGGGAATGGATCTTGTTTACAGAAGAATGAAGATAAACTGACAGGGATATTACATGCAAAAAGAAAAAAGAAATAAGATGGTGCTGCAGTATTAGGTCTTTCACTACTTTAACAATATATCATACTAAATTTTCCGCACCAAAATTGTGTTAAAACATGAAAAATACCATGACAAATTTTCATTTAGCTTTGGCTGGATGGTGTTTGAGCAAACAACGGCAACAAAAAGGCAAAGTTTCTTCTGAACACCGGGTCCTTGGGCAAACTTTATTAATAAGGTTGCAGTCTTGGTACAGTTTGTAGGGGGACAAAGACAAGCCCTGCTTAGTCAGCACTCCCATCCCAAGGGCAGAGGAACCGTTGTTCAGGAAGAAATGAGGGACATAGATTTAACTTGCTGCAAGACAAGTCCCTTGCCACCACATACTCCTCCTCTCCTCTTTCACCTGGCCCACCACTCTCCTGTGTGATATCAATTCCTTGTATGCTCTCCGTCTCCCATCCATTCACTTCTACACCCCTCACCTCCAACCCACACATAACACTCAGAGGACATCAATCACAAGGCTGCTGTTACTTTAAGTGACTCACTTGTGACACTGAGGTGTGGCTACTGTTTGTCTTCATCGAGACTCTGATGTTACAGCAAGTGTCTTTAAGAGATCATGAGCAAAAGACACACAGAACCAGAAGGGTGTTCAGTTTAGCCAATTTAGTCAAGTACTTTCATCAAACAAAATCTTTGAAAAAATAACACCTTACAACTGCTGATTATTGTGCTAAAGGGTACAGGGTAGAGGTACCCTGGTGGGGCTGCATGGTGACGCAGTGGTTAGCGCTGCAGCCTCACAGCAAGCAGGTTGCTGGTTTGAATCTCGATTCAGACAGTGGCTTTTCTATGCAGTTTGCATGTTCTCCCCATGTTGGTATGGGTTCTCTTCAGTTACTCTGGCTTCCTCCCACAGTCCTAAAACATGGATGTTAGGTTGATAAGTCATTCTAAATCTTCCAGGAGTGAATGTTAGTGTGCCTGGTTGTTTGTTCTGCTTGTTCATCTCTTTGTGTTGCCCTGTTACTGGCGACCTGTCCAGAATGTACCCTGCCTCTTGCCCGACGATTTTTTAGATAGGCTCCAGCTACCCGCGACCCTAAATTGGATGAAGCAGTTAAGAAAATGGATGGATGGAGGCATCATAGTAAATTAAGAAGCTAGACAAGGAAAGAAAGAAACTACATTGATACATCTTTTTGTGATCTAACACAGAGTTATTATAATAAACACATGATAAAAATCTGTTTCAAGAAAAGCTGTCTAGATTGTAAAATATCACCAACTTCCACAATGTGATACAGAAAGCTAGAGACAGAAATTACATTGTGAGAAGAAGGGGTTAAGGATTGCGAAGGGGATAAAATAGTATGGAAACACATTTATAGAGAAAGAATAACCATATGATAACCATATCATACCATATGATACTGCACCTCTTGCATTTTAAGAACATATATGCTTAGATTATATCATGCATGAGATGAAAATGGAAAAATTGCTTTTTTTCTTTGGACACTAAAAATAGTAGTGGACACCCAAGTGTTGCATACATTATCACAATGATAAAAGGTTCATAAGTGATATACTATAGGTAAACTGCTTTGTAAGCCTGGAGCAAATATTGCTTACGCATATTTCTGCCTTTTGTGTACAGTTTAAGTAAAAAATATGAGAAAATATGAAAATATGAGTTGTATACTACAGGCCACTCTCCTATTGTTTCAAACTTCAAAATGCTGAATTAAACTCACATTACTGTTTCAAAATATAGAAGTTGAAGCATATTTAGGATTTCTAGAAACATAAAATGATATTTTGCAGATTTTTTCCTCTCAGTTTGCTGGACTGAATCAGATTTACACGTGTTCAAGTCTCGAAGGATTGCTGATTGTTTGGCTGTTGTTATGAAAACATTTTACTCCCTTATATGAGTTCTTTTTATAGCCTGAGCTCTATATGAGACAAAAAAAAAGACATTTTGAGGAGCTGTTTTTAGCTGAGAAAGTCTCAAGTATGTGAAGTTGACGAAGGTTTCTGGTCACAGAAGTGAAAGGAAAAAAAGGCCAAGCCGCACCTACCAGACACAGTACATTACTTTTTCATCAGCACATGCACTCCCCTAAGCCTTGGTCCATGGGGGTGTGCGTACAGAATCACAAGTGTGGTCCTGGCTCTCCCCCCTGCACTTTGATATCTTGCATACTACTGGAATAGAAGTCATGGTTTAACCACAAACCCACAACATGCTGTCAAACGCATAAAATACACCTAATAACACAAGTAGTGTGGGACTGAAGTACAAACCTAGATGTAGCTTACAATTACAAAGAAACAAGATCAAACTCACGCTCCTCCCATCAACTGAAACTGTATTATGACTAATAAGACTTAGTGAGAAAGCAAATTAAAGTATGACCAAATAATGCAAGAACATGGTGGGGATTTAAAAGTACTGAGAGGGAGCTCCCATCAAGGCCGCAGGACATGACCAATATGTCAGATTTCGAACCTCACATGACAAAAACCTTTTTGTGTCCTTGGCAAAGTTATCAGTGTATAATTAATGCTTACATGCTCTTTATTACATATCTGGCTTACATGATAAATCCCAAGAGGCTGCCTCCCTATGTGTGATGTCCTACTATAGCCGTTTAAATCTATAATAATAACCTCAAAGGCCAGGTAAGATTAGGGGAGGTAATTTGTCGTACTTATTTTTGCAGGTATCCTGTAGCCGGTGGAAATGCTTCTAGGGTAGATATGAGAATGTACATTATTGCTACTCAAAGAGACTGGAGAAAAGGAGCTTGTAGTAAAGCTAGGAAAGCAGAGGAGAAGTCAATCAAGACAGGAAGGGTGTTCATGCTATCTCTCTTCTTCTTTAGTGGGCCATAAAAGCTAACGGGCCCAGAACAGCACTCACCCCAGAATCGCCCAATTGCTTTTTTTTTCTTTTCCCCTTCCCTTTCCCCCTCATAGCTTCCTTTTCTCTGTTCCTCAGACAAATTGGCATCCTGGACAGAGGTGAGAGTCATAAATAAGGAAAACGGTAGTCATTGTCACATGCACGTGCTTGCATGCACGCATGCATACACACCTCAAGGCACTTCCTTTTCACTGTAGGCAGGCAGACAACACACACATCAGCTGAAAAACTTCCAAGAAAAGGGTATCTTTTATTTTTCTTTTTTCTTTCATCATGTTACCACAGGTGGAGGGAGAAGAAACGTGAGTCAAACTTCTAAAAATACAGTCTTACAGAGCAGTTGGTGCCACTGCAGAGGTTAAACAACCTGAAAGCTGCAGGCAATCATTCAATTTAAAACCCACCAGGAGCCCTTGGGGCGCGAGCGGAGCAGGACGCATAAAGAAATTTAACAACTCAATGTTTTACGGCCCACGAAAATGAGATCTGAGTACAAGAGCGGGATAGGTTTGTGTACACATTCACACAAATAGCTAGACAGAAAAAAAGGAAAGGAAAGGAGGTCAACTGCGGAGCTCATGTCCCTTCCTACGGACTGAAGCACTCTGCCCAAACAGTGAGGGTTGTGGGAGGGCACAGCGATAGCAAATCAAGTCAAGCGATGTTCCTTTCTTTCTGTCTGTGTCCCCCACAGAGCTCCATCTCCCCTTACTGTCTGCCACATGCACAATACCAGCGTTTTCCTAGATTTGACCAAGATGTATTATTTATTAGTCTAACAGGTTAATAATCACATCCAATGCTTACAAAAACTATCCTTGCATGGTGTCATGTATGTGCAATTTAAAAAAAAAGTCTGTCAATGTCTACCTTAAAACAAAAGGTAACACAGATGGGAATGGGTGCTTCATACATTCTGAGATAAATCAAGAAAAGAGAACGATCAAGACCATCAGAGGAATGAGACAAGGCAGGTGGAGATACACAATCAAAACAGACATACTGGGATTAGACAATAAGACGGGACAGGCTGTTAAAGGCAACGCTGAAGAGAAAGACAATGATACATACAGATCAAGACAGGTAAGACAAGTTAAAACCCAGACAGGGAGACAGACAGGGGGGTAGAAAGGTAGAGGGTTTAGTTAAGCCCAGTGAGGGCACAGTGCAGCTAAGCAGCAAGAGCTAGAAACAGGACTGTGTCACAAGCAATGAAGCCAAACAGATGAGACAAACTGTATTTTTAAAGGCTTGAGAGGACAGTTAGCTGTGAGAGGTAAGATGGGGTCAGGGTGAAAGAGGGAAACCCTCTGTTCTTACGTTTCCTGTCCCTTCAGTCATGTAGAATGATAAGCCACATATTACACATTTATATATGTATTTATTGCTACACTGCATTTTAGTGCAACTAATTTAATTGTGTTGATGTTTTATAAACAAAACATATGATCAGCTGATCTTATAAACTATAGCACTACAGCATCAGCGTAATCCATGACATATATAAATACTGTGCAACATTTTGTAAATGATTTATATAGAATGTTTTGGATGTGCACAAAGGCAACTTTCACATGCCGATGTCCAATATAGCACATCATAACTTGGCACGAGACGTATGAAAATGTATGTTTGGTGAATAATATTTCCTCTTCAATAGCACCAACTGGTGTTGCATCATATATTGTTGGAAAGCCTGATCAGGATCATGCTTGCGTTGAATGAGAATCACAGCTGAACATGTAAGTACTGCCCCAAGCAAATGTGCTTAAATATTTCCCTCTAGTTCCTCCAGAATTTGGGGGTGGTCCCCTATTAATCTTTAGAATATGTCTTTTGGCGTATTATATTGACCACCCTTCCACAAAGGTCAAAACTCTAAAGAAACCATATAAAACTGATATGATACAGAAACCAAAGATAAGTTTCAAAAGCTCACATTGAATAGCACAAATTTGATCAATAACATTTCAGGCAAGACAATGTAAATTTATTTGTATAGAACAATTCAACACAGGGTGATTCAAAGTGCTTTTTCTAATCACTAGTTTTTATTTGGTTATTGAATTCAATCATTTTAAGAATTAAAAAATAGCACATAAACAATATATACATATAAACAAATAGCAAGGGTGAAAAGTTTAAACTGATTTTAAAAGAGCTGATATGAATCAAACCAGCTAAACTTTATCAAGCTTTTGTTTTCACCCTTTGCACCCTTGTCTAAGATGTTAAAATACTAAATAAAACAGTAACAGCCTCTTAAACTCTTCTTCGGTACATCACTCAGTATCACTTACTCTCCAGAACTTTGCTTTTTGATATAAAACAGGATGCATGGTTTTGCATTCAGAGGTGAGTTTTTCCTCACAATAAGAATCCAGACAATTCTTCTGCTCAGCGTATAACTGGAGATGCATATAAACTCCCTTGAGTCCTCTCCTCTCTTATATACACTTTTAGTTAATGCATTATTTATTTCAGCTCTTCTTCCTCTTTAGCATCCATATCATCTTTAAACTTCAGAATGCATAAATATATTCGGTTAGGATAAATCATTCACAAGTTCCTTTATATTAACTTAGTCTTGTTTTTTTTTCTTCTTAATCTGTGTTAATTCCTCTTTGTCAACTATTTCATGTTTCTTCATATTATTTCCACTGTCATTTCTTTCTAGTGTATTTTACAGATGAACTTTCTATCTTTCTTACTTCCTTGTTCCACATAAATCCATCCTCCTCTCTGTCTGTGTTAGCCACTTCTCCTCACTCCTGGCAGTGCCCCCTCCCTGGCAGAGGGCCTGATAGTGGTCCCGTTTTTGCAGCAGGCAGCCGACTCCTGCATGCCCGCATTGTGAACAGGGGAAATGTGCTCCATTGTGTCTGTTCGGCGCTCACTCCTCAATGAGTGGTCTGAATGCAGGCTCTTTAACCAATCAATAGAGCAGACATGTCTCAAACCTTGTCCTTGAAACCCTTCTCTGCTTTTGTTTTATGCATGACAAATGAGCTAACTGGAGGAAAACTTGTTGTGTGTGTGTGTGTGTGTGTGTGTGTGTTTTCCCCCATTTATAGTTTTTTTTCTGAAACCTAACCCCCATATTAAAATTCAGTCCAACAACCCCAATTAGAACACTGAGAAGAATCAAACAGGGACATTTTCCTACGAGATGAATCAAAAAGTAATAGAGAGTGAAATGAAGGCAACGTGTCTACCGAAATATATGCTGGCCTGGCAAGCTGAGAGTGTTATGGTTGTACAGGAAGGGAAATGAGTCATCCCCAAACAGATGAGGGACTTTTAAAGTAGCCTAACAGAGTCCTCTACTGTGTGTATTAAGTAAATTATCCATTGCAACTTGTAAAAGGGTGTCAGCGACATTCTAATTAATTTCTGAACATGGTAGAAGAGGGAAATGATCATTTTAATGTTAACTGCAATAATTAAAGGTCTTTTTTATGTGATTCAGCTTAAAGTCTGGTACACTGGACGACAGCAGACTTTTTCAGCTGACTGGATGTGAGCCACTTGGCAGCTTTCTCCTTTCCTTTCCAGACGCTATCGGACACAATCTTGTAGATGCTTCAATCAGTAATTCGGACATGCCAAGGGCACTTTGTAAAGTCTGCACTGAGCAAAGAACAATAATGTTATAACTTGTGCAACTGTCTACTGGAGACTTTTTCCTGCCCATTAAAACATATTTTAATGTGACAGTGACTGCTTTATTTCTTCCACCAGAGCCAGTGTTTGCCAGCTCTTCATCTGTAAATAGCCGTGTTATGACTATGGAGCCAGTAACAGTTTCAATTAAACTGAAAAAAAGCAATTGTAAGTACAAATTCTACTTTGTTCTCAAAAGTAGGGAGCTGGTGATTCTGGCGATGTGACCAAAACCTTAAAAAGGAGAGAAAAGGCCCAAATGTTGAGCTTTTATCTCATTTTCCCTATGTCATACAACACAGTGTAAAAAACCTATTGGATTTCTGTTGATAGTTATCTAATCTGTAGGTGCATCAGGCTTATTAAACCTAACTAACCAGCATTCTGCTACTATATATTAATAAAAATATACGAAATAAATACCTCAGTCAATTCACATTCAGACCAAATTGGTTCTACTTAGCAAACAAAGAACATCTATAGATGCGACAATAACATGTACAAATGCAACAACACTCTGAACAATATGCGACCAGGACTGTCAGAACTTTGCACATGACAGACACTGACAGGGAGCTACAAATATAGCCTACAGGGGACCAGTTTGATCCCTGCAGATAGTTTTCTTTGTCCATCTACCATTTAGGGAAAGACCAAAAGACATAGGTGTTGCATGTGTGTTCGTGTATGCATACAGAAATCACTCTAACAATGATTTTTGTGCAGATTGAGTTCCAAATACGATTACATAAGTATGTTCCAGATTTGGAGGCAAATATGTACATTTATGTAAGTTTTAGTATCTTCATGGTAATGTGGGAAGCTCAGTGAGTGGTGTGTTTGATTATGCTGCAGTCGATTCTCAGTTGCACAAGTGTTTTCAGTGTTTGCTAGAGGCTATCCTTTAACATTTCAATTTGGAGTGCTTTGAAATCAATGTCGCAGTAATAAAAAGGGATATCTACACAGCAACATATGGCAGACATTCTGAGAAGATGTTTAGATGACATACTAGAGATGTTTTCTGTTTGCTGTACGGAACAATCCTTCTGATGTCTTTCCTGTATTTGGTAAATGTGTGCTTTAATTACCTCTAGAATCCGGGTTAAATGTTTTTCAATTACTTCAGTTTATAACCAATGTTGCCTGGTTAGACTTTATATTATTTAACTACAAACAGCCAAATAGTAGAGAAGGGAAGAGATAGAGGGATAAAAGAGAAGTATAGGGAACATAAACATCATCAAATATAATTAAATTGTGCTACTACATACAAAATCAACAAGCTGTTGTGTTGAAATCGATTACAATTAGTAATTTTTTTTATTACATGGAGTGGCACGACTCCTTATTTTATGGAACAATATTGATCATGAGGATAAAAATGCTATTTTATCAGTGTTTTTCCTTTCCTTTTTTGTTGTTTTGTCTTTTACATGTGGTGAGTTAAGACATTTAACATTTGTTTATGGTGATTATAAATTAACTGAAATCAAATTTGAGAGACCTGGTGAGTTTCCCCCAACCCACCATTCCCCCAGTCGGGCTCCAGAGGATTGTTTCGATTTCCATTTACCGAGAAAGACTATTCCGGTATTTTTCCATTGAGATCTTTGAATGGCTGTTACTCTGATGTCTGAGACTAGTTTGCCTTCAGTGACCCTGCTACAAGCTGACACCAGTAACAGAGCACTCTGTATTATATGGAAACTCAAACCCTTCCATCACGTTAAAGAGATGATTCTAGGAAGCCAGTAAACTGGTTTTATTTTCAAATTCTTAAACACATCTGTTGTTGTTTTAAGGATATTTCTATTTTTTGAGAGCTCCCCATTTATATATGCCTTCTGGTTCTGCGGCTACTTCATCAATACATAAACGTATAAATACTAGAAGGAATAAACTATGAAAGTATCATGAAAAAATAAAATACATATATGGGTAGCAGGGAATCCTGATGATGCAGACAGAGTGGTACAGTGCCAGTGTCGAGGCATCAAATCAATCCAATCACTACCTGAGACGCCTAGACAAACTCTAATCACTTACAATTCGGAGCAATCACTTTCATCTCGTGATGCATTTCGTTGGGTGATAGGAAAGGTTGCTTCCTGGGCTACAGAGCCACAGTCAGCCAGGCAGCAATTACAGGAGAACAAGGGCTTTGAAGAGAATGTCAGGGATTCAGTGATCATGTGACAGTGAGTAGCCACACACTGCCAATAATTAAACAGTTTAATTATAACGAGCACTATATCCTATATCACTCTGTCAAAAATTGGTATCATACAGAAAAAGAGAGGGTTAATCCACTGAAAAAGCAAAAAATAAAAAACCAGCATGAATATGTTTTTGAAAAAAGAAGGAGGATGCTGGAAAGGAAATAATGAGCGTGAACAAGTTGAGTTTCTTTGTCTATCAAACTTTTAGCCCAGTCTATACATTGACAGCTTTAGTCACTTATTTGGAGATAAAAATAACAATGAAAGAGATAGAGGAAATGTGTTATAATAAACCAGAGGAAAGGAGGAAGAAGAGGAATAAAACACCATTCCTTCACTCAGCTCTCCCAAATGTTACCTGTGTTTCACCTTTATTCCGTCTTATCTTATTTTCAGATAAAAACAAGACTCATGTCAGTTTTCTTTCAAACTGTAAAGACTGTAGGGGCTCGATATTTGTCAAAGTTTCTGTGCAAGCCTTAGCCCTAGCCCACAAAGAGCCTTTTTCTCACGAAACAGTGTGCATTTTTCATTCTGCTGTTTCTACATCTCAGCATCACTTAAGGCCATTAAAGTCACAAAAGAATAAATTACATTAATTGCCAGTCTCGATGGGAACAGCTGGGCTGAGGTGCAGAACAACAACGATAAAAAGAATTACAAGGAAATAAACCCCAGGTTGGAGAAGCCGATTTCCTGAACTTGGGTGGCATCTCTTTTTCCTTTTTTTTTCTCCATTTGCTTTAGTTTTTTTTTTTTTTTTTTTCAGAAGAACATGTTGGTGGATTGGTTGGTGGTTACACTTCACAAAACAGGTGTGCTCTTGTTCTGAATGTGCACGACAATAAATTGTGGACTGTATATGCCTCTGCTTGGATGAAATTGCTCCTTGCCTCCATACTGGCCCAGTTTCTTTTTGACACCCTTCGCGATTAGGGCCCAGGTGCATCGCTAATGAAACGATGGCAAAGCAGACACCTGGGTGGCGGAGTAAAGAAAGCAGAAGGCCTGGCACCTTGACGAATGCCCTTACCCCCTTTTCTCCATCTATCTCCACCTCTATCCTTTCTTCTGTTCTGCCTCAACAAACCCTATATCTTTCTATTTCTATTAGACAGCTTGGCCTCTCATTTCTTCATTCTGCTCTCTTTCTTCATCACAACTCTCCCAGGCTCTGCCCTTTGTTTCTCGGGTGTTGGTACCTTTTGGCTGATGCTGGCCTGAGCTCATGGCTGATATATACCTCTGAGAAGAGCTCGTTAGAAGGTGTGAGCTTAACCCCTGATTGATTTCTGAGCACGACACAGTGAGGGAGCCGAGTTTTAGCGCAAACACTTCTTAAGATGACTGTGTGTGTGTGCTGCAAAGGGTAAGACTGGAGTTGAGGGTTAGGGGGGATCAAGAACAAGAGTGTAGGGGGGAAAAAGGAGCAAGGTGGAGGAGGAGCACGTGCACAAACAGAAGCTGACTATGCTCGCTTTTTTTTGTCCTTTTATGTACGCTCATATTTTGTTGTTGTTTCGCAAGTGCTCAGAGCTGTGCAATGAACTGAGGAGTGGCTAACTCGCTCCAATTTGTCAAGAGCTCTCCCGACTGTTGTTTAGGCTGTGGTTGGGGGTGAGGAGGGCACAGCCGCTGATGCCAGGCCTCCAATAGCAGAGTGATTACTGGGCACTGGGCCGTGTTGAGCTGGGCTGGGGTGTCAAAACATGCCGTCGCACCTCACTAGACACTGCTCT
Source organism: Pseudomugil tenellus (assembly GCA_037177515.1). Lineage (NCBI taxonomy): Eukaryota > Metazoa > Chordata > Actinopteri > Atheriniformes > Pseudomugilidae > Pseudomugil > Pseudomugil tenellus. Next base: position 7,224,122 of record JBAMHX010000006.1, on the reverse strand, counting down.
ATAAAGATATGTGCTAAAACCTGTATGCTCACACAATGCTTTGCCAATATTTGAGAATTCTAACAACAATAAATCATATTATTTGCCTGAATAAAGAGGATGTCAGCTCTTTGTTGATGGTGGTGGCTTTATACCGATCAGTCACAGCACTGAAGCAACCAAGGCAGCTGCAGTAATGAAATCAATCATCTAAAGTCAATGAGTGGTACTTTAATTTAAATACAAAAATTTAATTTTTACACATTTGAACTGAAATAGAACAATAATATCATTTACAAACCCATCTAATATCGTTAAGCACTATTATCTGGTGTTGGTGACATTGTCATTGCCCTACTTGAGCAACCCTGAAAAAACTATGAAACTGGCTTTGAAGCATCAAAGTACATGCAGTTTTGTCATTATTGCTAACACAACTTACAAAGTAACATAATTCATTTATACATTTTGGTTCTCCTAACACTTCACTTTGTGCCATTCATAGTTTGTCCTGGATTATTGATCTAATGATAAAAATTTTAAAATGTGATTTACCACAAAATACAGATCTACAGAGTGTAAATTTGGAATTCACATCTGCACGTTTTTCGCAATTATTTTTTTCCCCAGTAAATAGGAAGGAACAGTAGGCTACATCAAAGTAGGAAAGGAACTCAGCAAAGAGACAGAGCCCTTTTACCCACTTTCAAAGTCCCAAGAGTACTGATAAAATCTTTTTACAGTATTTACCAGACCAATCTGACCAATGGAGGCTGGGCCATGAAACCAACAGGAAATTTAAAAATAACTGAAGTTCAAGTGCTATACATCACAGGATGACCTCACAGAGTCAGTTGTACAAAATCCCAACAAATTAGAGTGTGACAAGACTAAGCCAGATTTTTCCATTTTGAAAGATCAAACTGCATATTGCAGAGAGATGGTTTAAGAAATCCATAATATTATTATTTAGAGGATAATATATACATATATAATCAATTTTTATTTTAAGAAAAAATATGAAATAAGATGAAAAGAATGAATGACACAATCACATTTCTATGTTTCATTATTAGAAAATTACTTTTTACATGTGCAGTAAAACAGAAACAGTCGCTAAGCTAATTTAAATGATAAAAAGGGGATTGTGTAGCTTCAGGTTCAGTGAATTGCAAAACATTATGGCCTGAAACTGTACTGAAACTTTTTTTGTGCATATTTTCCTTTACAGCTAATTCTTTAGATTACAGGATGTTTTCTAGTTTGAGTAAGAGGCAGACTTTGTATTTGCAGTCAACAGAAAAGAGGTCTATATATCATAAGCATGAAATATTACACTACATGTAACCTGCGCCATGTACTCAGACTAATGAAAACCGGACAGCATCATTTACACCCTGAGTATAACCTGTATCTTGTTAGAGGCTGAATTAAAATAAGTGACCATCTACACCGACTCACAAAATTGTGGTCCTGTGGTACAACATAGTGTAATCAGTCCCTTTCTCCACTCTGTATGCACATTTTCTACTTGCAGCAACATGTAAACAACCTTGCCTATATCAATTTCCTATCGTAACTCTTGTTCTCCCTCAGCCTGCGTCTGTATATGATTATTGATTCTATAAAGAGACGCCCTTCAATAGCGTCAAGGCATTTAGATTTGCATTCATATTCTTGCTGTGATGGTGTTCCTCTAAAGCAATGAAACCTCTCACTTGCCCAGGGATGAGTACAAGGGAGGGAGAGCGCTCTGATAAGGCTGCCGTCATTCATTTCAATTTCCTTATCGAGCCTAAGTACCTTTTATGAATTGGTCCTTTAAAGTACACAAATTAGAGCCATCAGTTATGCCAGTATGAGAAACAAGGAGAGAGAAGCAGTGAGGGAATGTTACTGAGCCGGAGAACAGCGCAATAGTCACAGGCAGAAAATTAGACAAACTGCAGGAAGAGGAAAGACCAGAGAAAATAAAAACGAGAGCAAGAAAGAGTGTTAATGAGACTGCGAGACCACTGAGTAGGCAGGCCTAAAGAAATGTCTCTAACGCTCTATTCCAAAGGGAGCAGTCTGGGTACAGTTCTTATCTTTCCATAATGATGATTACTCAGGGTCTTTGGAATGAGCAGCCACTCGGGGGCCGTACCAAGTGAGAAAAAAAGAGAAGAAAAAAAGAACAGGTCAAGAAAACATTGCAAAAAGTAAAATATATGCTGAAGAAAAATTACAAGACATTCAATTGCAAAGATTATGTGTTCGCTTTCTAATAAGTGATAAAAGAACAGAAAAAAACTCATGCATTTAAATATGCTGCTTAGCCTGTATGTTTCCTCAGTCTCTGTGTCACCATTGAGTATGGCAAAAAACGCACCCAAACAATGCTTCCATACCAAGTGCTGTTTGTTTGTTTTACATATGAAAAGCCTACTTTATTTCTGGAAGTACACTAATCACTTTTGGTCCATTAAATTCTAATTAGTGGCAATAGAGCCTCAAGCCGCACAGACAGAGATAATATTGTAGAGGCTTGAAGAGAGCTGAAAGCAGGAAGAGAGTGACTGTCAGAAGAGACTGCTGCATGACAGACACAGGCTCAACAATACAACATAATGAAGACAGCTTCTTAGTTATTCTGGGAACATTAACCTCTTTGTTCTTATGGCTAATTTATTAATACCTGCATCTATTTGTGAAAAACCTCAAAGTTTATTTTACCTTATTGCAAATCTGTTCATTTGACAAAGTTTTTGCCATCAATCTTATTAGTATTTAAGTGTTAACAGGTGGACAAAAAGAGTTTAAAAACACCCCTCATCTAACTGAACGATACAAAGCAAAAGTATTTTTCTTCTGGTTCCTCTTGTGTTTCATCATCCAGCGATCTCAGATTTATCTTTATAGCACTTGCGAGCAGGCCAAATTTTTCATTTATTTACGGCCGGCCTGACAGATTTGCATTCATCCTTCTGTCATTGTCACAATGTCACTGCAAAGTATTTACTCTAAGTATCCAACAGACTTAGAGTCTATATGATGTGACGGTTTGGGTGTCCTCCAAAAGAATATTGTGTTTTTTAAAGCTGTAATAGATTATCCACTTGGAAATGGTAAGGTTAGGGGTGGGTGTTTTTTTTTTTTTTTTGGTTTTTTTTTTTTGTCACTGCAGTTACAAAGACTGTTACTGTAAGTAAGGGTTACATTTGAGTAAAGGACTAAAATACAGACTGAACAGATGCAGGTTGAATACATAAATGTAGCTTAAATAAGAAAAAAAGTAGATGGATAGAAAGCAACCTGGAAATGAAGGAAAAGTTAGCACAATCCAACCTACAGTACATTGAAAGCACAGAAGAAATGAAAAAGAGAAAAATTCGAAAGCACAGAAACCCAAAATCCACACCAGGACACTGGTATATCCTGTTTTCCTTAAAGCAAAACAAGTATATAAACACCAACAAGAGAGGAGAAAAAATTATGTCCAAAATGGGAAAAAGATGGTTAAGTGTAAGAACTTATTTTATTCATTACATATTTCACAAACCATGAATGAATTTATAAGTTTATATGATTCAGTTGAAGAGTTTTGTGCTGTAAGTGTGTTCCTTTCAAAAAAAACTTTATAACAGGTAGCAGAAATGAACTGCATTGTCAAAGTAAGGATTTAAAATAGCGTGCTTAATTCAGAAGGTTTAATTACTTTGATATAATTCTATTTTGTACAATTTACATCAGAAAACATCAAAATAACACAAGGCACAGCTTAAACTTAGATCTTCTGTGCTGTCTGTAAGAGCCCATTCTTTTGAGCGAAAACTCTATTCCCATCAGGTAAAGCAAAATCTTCAGAAGGGTCATGAGTTTAACTGACTGGTGCATCATGCAGTTAGTCATATGCAAAGAAAAACAAGGAGTAAGGGGAGAGATTCTCAGAACATTTTTAGTGTACTCCTTGTCCCGAGAGCAAATGAAACATTGTTCTCGGGGAAGTGACTGTGGTCAGCTTGCAGCTTGTATTCGACACATCAGCCAAGCAGAAATTTCTCCAAGAATTGCATGGTTGGTCGGATGTTTGAGGTTAACGCGGAAAAGCACGAAGCCCAAATTTGCTATTTCTGCATTTTTATGCGAGGTAGAACTGATTGTTTTAATAGAACAGCCGATCAATGTGGTGAGAAAAAAGTGGGGTTTCAAGATAAGAACCCAGTCGCAAGCACAACAGCGGTAGAATGTTTCTCATCAAATAAAAGCACACACATCCCCCAGCAGTGATCTCCGCATGCACTGCAGGCAAAGCTTCTTGTGGAGTATAAATGGACTAGACAAAAAAAAACTTTTTTCTTACATTTGTTGGCTTCAACTGCAAGAACAAAGTTCTTGCTTCTTGTGGAGCTTCTAACAAGCTTAAAACAGCTTATAACTGGTTTATTAATTAAATTAAAATTTTTAAATAAAAAAATTAAGTTATCATGACGTTTCCATCTAAGTTCAATTGAGCCTTATTTGTGTAGCACAAGTTATCGCAGCACTTTGAAGACAAAATCTATTCAAGCCTATTCTTTGTTATCCCATCACTATATATATAGCTAATTCATCAAAAACGTTAGCCTAGATAAAGAAACCAACAGATTGCGTTGAAGCTTGACTTTGATACATTTCCCTATCGTACATATGGTGCAGTGGGCAACAACAGAAAGCAAATGGAAAAGGTAAGAAGCAATAAGTATTTTTTTTTTTGTTATATTTGTTTGCTATTGTTTAGTCTTCTTTTTTTTCTATTCTTTTTCTTTACAATTTGAGAGTCATATCAAAAAGATTTACTGTAATCTTCTAGTCAATACATGTAAGCCATAGATCTCTGCTATGATGCAGTTTTTACATATTTTCCTGGCTAAACACACCTCATTCGGGTAAATGAATTAGCCGGAATAGATCAGAACATCTCAGCACCTATTTATTATTTTTACAGTATACTATGTTGAGTGTATTATAACATGCCAAGAATGTAAACACACATTTAGCGACAAAGCTTAGCAATCCACACGCAATACACCACGCAGCCGCCATGTGTGATGGGAAGCCGCCATCACATGCATGTACTGCTGGACCTGTAGAAAGTAGAGGAGCAGAACACATTAGCTCTACATAACTTACTTTATTTTACATATCCCTGAGGGAAATATATAACACCATCATGTAAATGTAGTAATGTAATGTTTGGATCCGGACAGCAGCCACATGGAAGAGATCCAAGCAGGAAAGGAATTGTCAAGGAGAAAGCAAGACATTTGGAAGACAGAAGAAGAAATGCATGTGGTGAAAGTGAGGATTATGATAAACCACTGTTTTTCTTTTCATTTGGATTAAGCGCAGAAAAATGATGAAGCGGGATAGGAGAAAATAAACCTGGAAGGGACACTGGGAAAAGAAGAATACCTGCATCAACATGATATCTGCTGAATAAGAGCCTAACAGTATCATATTTTAACAATGCATTTGAATTTTCCAGCCCAACTTGAAGGTGAAATATGCCAAAAGTCTGTTTTGAATCCCCAGATACTTAAATAATTGTTTAAACACACAAATATAAGAAAACACTCTCTCTCTCCCTCCCATTTTCAAAATGCAAATACATCTATAATTGCAGGTTTCTCATGGATTGTTAAGTTGCACTCTTCCTCTCTGCTGATTTTCATGTTCCAAAATCTTCCCAATTCTCTGCACACAATGTTATCATAACACACAGAAAATATTTGTTTGAACTTCAAACTAACAGGATCCAAATAGTAATAAGACAGGATTACTCCAGTGTGACAAGTGTATTTATGCCTGACTAAACCAAATCAGAGTATTGTAAAGTTTATTCTAAGTCATCTGAATGTTGGTGGAGTGTGAGAGGATAGCACATCGATCTGATGCAGCCCATAAAACAGCATCAGACTTCAGTGGCCCAGACTTGAGAAAACTGGTGTACCGCGTGACAAACAGCAGGCCTGATTAATGCACTGATAATCTGGTCCATAAATAGCATGTTGCTACTGTTTTGGTTTTTGGTTTTTTTTTTGTGGGGGCTTTTATTTTATGTTTCTGTCTTTACTGCAGCAGTAACTGTTGGAGGGCTGTATTTCATGGCGGTTCAGTCGCCAAACTTCTCTCACTTTCCTGGCAAGTATCTCCGTCTCGTTCTGTTACTCTCCATCTTTCCCCTGTGGCCCAAATCTGTTTTAAAGAAGAGTGAAAAAGCAAGATGTCTCACACTTTTTGTCAATTGGTGATAGTAGAAAAAAGCAAGGAAAAAGAGGTACTTTTACAATAAATCATGTTCTATTTTTACAATATAGTTTGCAAAATTTTGTGCTTTTTTGCTTCCATCATAAGTCACTGAAAGACATTGAAGAAGCTACCCAGATTAGAAAAGATGGCTGGAAAGGAGGCCATCTTCATGTGTGGGAAGGAAACTTGCCAGCCAGTAACATGGGTCACTGGTTCCCAGGCCAAACAGTACCGTGATAGAGCACTGGGATGCCAAGGATCAAGCAAGAACAAAGGTGACAGAGGAGGAAAAGCTTTTACCACATCAGCAGAAGAAACATTGTTACTCACTACAAAGAGAACATGGCAGCACTCCCGAGTCCCCAATCCCCATCTGACTGGAGATATAGCTGGTCGTGCTCTCTCAGACCTAACTCAAACCAAATCTGTCATTAGCTTTCTTATATGAATAAAAAGCAGTGATAATCCAAGTTTAATGGGGTATGGTGGGCTGCCAGGTTACAAACTGCCATACTACAAGTCTTTCCAATGGAAAGATAATAAGAAATTAAAAAGCTTGAAGACACACATCTACAATACTTCATTGTAGAGGCTGCAACAAATGACTAGAGGACAAAGAGCTTTTTAGTCACCAAGGTCTCATAGTAAACATTTCAAATGTTTATGCTGTTTTCTGTTTTCTTTTTCAGCTTCACAACAAAATATACGGATAAACAATGCCCTTTATGCTGATTTTAGATAGCACAATACTCTATTCCAGCCATTTGTGCTGTTTATGAATATTCTAATTTAAAGCATAAAAACATCCCCTCTGTGGCTGCCGGCAGTTCAGCGGTGATTGTGTGCCAGCAGAAATGCAGCTTAACAACAGCAGCAGCCTCGCCACGACCTACCGACTTGACCGCATTTTTAATTACAAAATTATAAATGTGGTTACTGAATAAATGTAGCTAGTGAGCCTGCAGATGACAATAAGAACAACAACAACAAAATAATAATAGTGTTAATGTTAATAAATAATAATAATAATAATAAGAAGAAGAAGAAGAAGAAGAAGAAGCTTGCTTATGCAGGGAAAAATGTTTGGGGCCCAAAGCAATACTTAATTTACTGCATCCAAAGATAGTTAATTGATACCAGTTTATTTTCAATTTGACAAAAGGTGCTTTTGAATGTGAAACAGAAGAAAAGAGGGAAAATTTTTCAATTATGTTCCTGGAAAAAAGGCAGCGACAGGAGCTTTTCTGAACACAAAGCTGCCCTGTGACTTGATGAATGGCCCCCCTTTAATGTTATAGGGGATTAAAGATAACTTCTCAGCGATCAGCAAGCCAACATATAGGCAGCTTCTCTTTCACCGGCATAATACGTTCTCAGCTGCCACTGGTTTAATTACCTCCTTTTAAAACTCAATCCACGTGAACCACTCTTTCAAAAAAAGTATTTTAAAAAAATTAGATGGCAGTAGGATTAAGTTAAAGGGGGGGTCAGGTATTCCATTGATTACAAGGTACCATTAAAGATCAAGCGAGGAGGCACTTAGAGACATCCATCAGGCTAAGATTGAAGCGGTCGTAATGACCTTCCTGTACTCCATAAATAAAACCAATGTGTTGCTTTCGACTCGTCAGCACTGTACGTTTGCTATGAAGAAGGTGAGCACGCCACAGCCCAGGCACGGCACCTTTTGGTCCACTTTTCCACACACCCATATGTGCCGCTTTAGCTAACCACAAGGAAAGATGTCACTGTAGCCATGAATTTCCACGGTTTTATGAAAAACACAACAGAGTCATGTTAAGACTGCTGGACGCATGTTTAGACAAAGATGCATGTTTATTTTGCTGAACAGTGGGCACGTCTTGAGGTGCAAAGAGAACTAAATCTAGAGAATCAGTTTTACCACATCATTTGCTGTAGTTCTTAAACATAACTGTAGACAACATTTAAATAAAGTTTTTAATGTTAACAAGTTTTGTTGTTCTCATCACTGGGAAATAACTCATAAAACGCTTGCAAAAGTTAAATTTATAAGATAGAATTTTTTTTTTTAAAAAAAGAAAATGGCTTCAAGAAATTACAGCAAACAATAAACACAAAGGAATAGCAACATGAAAAAAGAATGGGCTCCAAGTTGACTGAGAGGCCACAGGAATAATGTGTAATAATATCATGTTTGCATATCTACTGTATTTGCCTCCACTGGGCTTAATCGACATGAAAAGTTAAAAACGTTGTAGATGGAGAGCTTCATTGCATGGTGATGAAGGATGGCAGCATCCAAAGCAGGCGCCTAACTGTGGGTGGCTTTAGACAATGGCATAGCTGTTGTACCGTATGTGCTTGGTGGATACAGAGCTTTGAATGACATTTTTTCTACATTAATAACTAACAAAATACCACATAAAGCTGTATAATGTGTTACTTTTAACTAATCCTTCTTGAAAGCATGTGGATGCATGTTGTAGACTGCTGTATTTCACATGTATCGAACTTCCCTCAGCTTCAGCACACAAAGCATTTGAGTATTTTGGTCTAACTTAGGAAAGTTGTGTGTGCTGCATCCACATCGACGCTCTAGGTGACAGTGTGTTTTGTAGCGTAACAATAGTAGCCAAGTGGAACAACAGGGGGGTTGAAATTATGGGCAGGTTATCACCAATCTTACAGAACAGCAGCAAAATAAACTCAGCATAAAATCCCGTGGGATTCATGGTACAGAAGTTGACCCTCCGTTAGGGTAGCTGCAGGGTGTCTACGCAGTATGCCTCCTACTGGAAGTAGGTAAGAGCAGGGCACAGTACCTCCCACTGCTCAGCTCGCCTTGAGCAAGCATATCATAGTGATGAGAGGAACCTTTTGTACAACTATATATGCTACAGGAAACAATGCACCAGCCAGAAATAATTAACTAGTTGGGTTTGTATATAAAAACCTCTTTTGAGAAAGCCTTTTTTTAAAAATTGTTTTGTTTAGAATCATGTGATTTGTTGTGTAACGATCCCACCCTCAACAGACCTCTTTTTAGAATGCTTTGATGAACTGGTCAACAAAGGTTGGAATTTTTA